>JBBPCV010323066.1:0-12300 GCA_037974505.1 Plocamopherus tilesii
ACTACTACTACTACTACTACTACTACTACTACTACTACTACTACTACTACTACTACTACTACAACTACTACTATTACCCGTGGTATTAGTAGTAGTAATAATGATGACAATAATAAGATTAATATAATAATAATAATTATAATAATAGTGATAATAATGATAATGATAATGATAATGATAATATAATAATGATAATGATAATATAATAATAATAATAATAATAATAATGATAATATAATAATAATAATAATAATAATAATAATTTTGCCAATGCCGTTGTATAGCACATGATACCCACCCTGGAGCGACGGACAGTGCTAAACAATAACACTGTACCGTATACTAATATTAACATGCACTTTGTAAGCCATTAGAGGCAGAAAAACAGACATTCATAAATATGTATGTAATAAAGTCATAGATTAAAAACAAATATTCCAATGCCACAAGACTCTATGTGAAAATATAGCTTTGTTTGTACACACAGTTTAAACATCGATACACGAAAGTGCATTGATACAAGACATACTATAAAAGATAGAAAAACAAACATATGACAACATCTCGACATCGACAAACAAAGAGGTTTGAGACAAATATTGAGATTGGATTGGTGAAAAACATTGTAAGATATGGAGAAATAACAATAAATATTACGAAGTTAGCTACATTGAAAGTCAATGTCTTTCGCTTGTGTAAAAACGGTCAGCGTGTGTCAAAGAAAGCTTCTCTAAATAGCACCGTATTTAGATTTTGTTTTAAAAATCATTGTATGAGTGTAGGAACTTAGCCGTATAAAATTCCATAATGTTAAAGTTGAACAGCTAAAACTGTCATTAATCGTGATGTTAACCCTTTCAGGGCTAATCAACGATGCAACGTCCTGAGCACGGTTTAAATATTTGGCTGTCAGCTGGCATCCTGATTTAATGTTTTGGATTCAATTCTTTCAGCTGAAAAAAGAAAGAAACCCACAAAAAAAAAAAAAAAAAATATTTATATATATATATAATCTTGAAGCTGGGGAGAAAGGGAAAAATGAAGGAAAATATTGAGGTACAAATAAAAATACCTGATGGCTCCACTCCATCTAAAAAATTGATGAACAAATACGATCAAAAATCAAAATGAATAATTCACAGGGTATTCAAGTATAATAGCAAGTAAAAAGTATGTAAAATCGAAGAAGAGTATGAGAATAAAAGTGATTGTGCTTCACAGATGGGGCAGTAATGGGGGCAGTAAAGGTATGTGAAAAAACATGTGATTACGATGTGGTTTTGAGGTGACCACACCTTGCTGAATGTTTGACAATAAAATCATAAGCTCTTTAATCCACATATAAATATACTGTCTGACATAAGTAACGCGAATGAAAGGAACCGATGCCAGTAGGTTTCAATGTCTTTTATCACTGTATTGGTCAATTATGGATAAAAAACCGTACTCATTGGCGAACAGGTTTTATTCTTAAAATCTAATTAAAAATTCATCCTCGTCATGTAACATACATTTGCATTGCACTTTTTAGGCAAGAACCTATACAAAAATGCATACCTGTAAGTCCCCCTAAATTGGTCTAATAAGGCTTCATTCATAAGAGGCTTTATTGTTATTGATATTTCACATTTAAGTTATTGAACTTCTTTAGCAGGATAATGGGTAGTTTGATTTTTGATCAGATGTGTCGCTGAATTTATTTTATAACATGATTCTTCCTCTTCAAGATGGACTACAATGATAATAATAATAATAATAATAATAATAATAATGATAATAATAATATAATAATAATAATAATAATAATAATAATAACAATAATAATAATAAAAGGCTTTTATAGAGCGTCTAACCCCATACAAGTACAGACTCCAAACGTAAATAATAAACTATAATTGCCATTCCAGTTTTTTTATTTTGTCAACTGAAGAGGATTCTTTCTTTTTTTTTCTTTTTAAGATTTCCAAAGGGTAACATGGTACTCCCATTTAATTCTTACTATGAAATTATGTCCTCTTTGATCTAGATCTAAGTGTTCCTTACACTTTCAAACAGAATGTTAGTCAACCATGCTTGTTGTTTATATTGACGTATAAATGCAATTTGCTAAACACAATAACATGCGTGACGATGAGACAACAATATGTATTGCAATCTCATATCAAACGTTCATGGGTGCAAGAAGTAATTATAAAAACGTACGTGAAATGCATTTGATAATTTTGGAGGATTTAAAATGATGTGAGATAAGATACTAATCTGCACTTTTCTTTTCAAATTAAACTGCATACTGTCGTTCCTATCACATGACTGTTATAAACAGATACACAAGGTAAAGCAAACGTCACCAAGGGAAAATGTTGTCATCCTGCCTGCCATAAAAACATTAATCATAAGACATGCTGTAGATATTTAAGGATTTCAATTCACAACACTTGTGTTTTTTCTGCTTCTCTGGGACAGCAGAGAAGTGTACAAAGGTCATTTCAAACACATAAGCATTGACTTTAAAAAGTCTCGTACCGTGTTCCACTCCTCGTACGGCATTAAGGTCAAGACTTTCATTTTCCTTGTAAAACTCCCTGAACTTCTCAAAAGTGTCTGAGTACTGACTAGCAGCATTGAAGGCAGCAGTGATGGCTTCCTGTGGAGGGAGACACAGCTTGATTAGATCTTAAGGCCAGTCACTATTTTCAGACGTTTTAAACACAATACAATTGATAATACACAATCATAATGATTTTCCCTCTCACTTTCTCTCAACCTAAAAGCTTTAATAGCCAACACTTTTTTTCTCATGATTTGCAGTGCAACATGTCAAAGATTATAATATTTGTTTTTTGTTGTTTTTTTTTTTTAATTAAGAGAGCCTGAGAGAACATATATAAGGTGCCAAGACTACTAAAAGGGTTAAGATACAACTTCTTCTTTTTCTTCTTTTGGTCTATCCTGTTAGGGATCACCACATAGGGATCATAAGTCTCCAACAATTCCTGTTCATCGCATCCCCCTCTCTCATACCAGTTGTATCAGAATTGTGCCTCAATCCTTCTCTTCATTCAGGCCCATGTAATCTGTCTTTCACCCTTACAATATACAACAAAACAATATTTTTGCAACGCTATGATGAAATCCTATACATAAAACATAGTGAGACATTTCTTTTCTTTTTAAGTGGCTTCATATCAACTATTTGCTTTTCCTTTGGTTGGGGTGAGGAGGTTCATTTTGTTGACAACGTGAATAAACTGCGATCATTAGATCCATACAATCTATTGCCATTTCTCAATTTGACAGCGGAAAATCTCACTCACCCTGATGTTGTGTATGATGGTCTGCAGATGCTTGTCATCTTCAAACATGGTGCTGAGGCTCGGTCCCTCGCCACAAGTCTTGTCCTCAAATTTGTTGTTGATGATCGGCCTGAATGGATGAAAGAGAGAACCAAAAAAACTTTCATAATGATTGTGAGACTTGAGAACACAATGAAATTAAAAAGTCGACTTAAGCTTTTATCCTCCTCTCACAGGTTGGGATGTTTCGAAACTTTCAGGCTACATCATTACATTTTTCTGTTATTTACTTTACCATTACTTTCAGGCTGACTCCATCCATTGTTGGATGTAGCCCTTCGCAGATGAATTCCAATAATCCCTGTTTTCTGCTTTCTTCATCCAGTGTTCCCCTTCTGTATTTACTATGTCATCTTTCCATCTTCTTTGTGGTCTTCCTCTTGCACCTCTTTTTGGTTTCCATTCTGTGCATTTCTTACTCCATCTGTCGTCCTTTCATCTTGCTACATGTGCTGCCAAAGCTCATTTTTGTTGTAATATGTATGTTTCAATGTCTACAATTATGTCTCTATTATCTATAATTTTATCATTCAATTATCATAATTATATAAACCATATTAACATTGTCATCATCCTAATTATTATCACTCTTTTCATCATCACACTGACGAGTCACCTCGTGAAGGCATCAAAGTAGACGTCTGGCACCAAGTTCTTGACACTCAACACGGCGTCCTGGAAACGCTTGATGACTTCAGCCACACCGTCGTGAAAATCTTCCACATCAGGGGAGAACATCAGTTGGTTCGGTTCCAAGACAAATTCCGTGATGTACAACGGAGGTGCTTTAACCTCCTCCTCCTCTTCCTTTGTTGAATAAAATGGTAATAGATATCAAATAATCTTAAAAAAAAAAAAATGTTTTGTTTTTAAAAAAGTATCTGTATGTCTATCTGTACTTTTACATTTTGTTTTCCAAAAACAAATACAAAGAAGACAGAAAACACAGGGTTCCTTACACATACTAGAAAAAAGATTTAAAAATATTTGAAATGTCAGAGAACTTGCTTGGAAGTATAATAACCTCTTAATTGTACATGTTCTCAATAACCATAATAGTTTTCAATTGCTATATTTCATTTGATTTTCCTCACTTTTTCATCCTTCTCCTTCTTTTCTTCCTCCTTCTTCTCCTCTTCTTCTTCCTCCTCTTTGGCTTCATTGTAACTCTGTATCTCTGCCAGTGTGGGCGTGTTTTGCAGTTGCTCACTCAGGTAGTTCAGGAGTGTTGATACAGAGTTGACGGCCAACACGTGCATTGTGTTTACAATGAGGTAATCCGAGAGACGAATGAAGCTGTTGCGTTGAAAGTTTTAAAAAAAGAATTTTAATATTACATTTATTATATGCATTAATTGTGAGAATGCACTGAAGAATAGAAATTTATCCCTCACAGAAGGTAAGAGAAAATGTCAGTATAGGGAAGGCTGGAGAAAGATCATTTCCGTCACTCAAACGGCATACACCGAACGGTAAAATGGATATCGACAAAGAAAGAAAGAAAACAAAGAGAGAGATTAATTGTGAGAATATAATAATGACAATAATAATAATAATAATAATAATAATAATAATAATAATGATGATGATAATAATAATAATAATAATAATAAAAAAACAATATCAATAAAATATTTATATTGCACAAATATCCAATACAAGCATGAGCATCTATAATCTTATCTTATAATGACATCATCTTCAAAATTAAACACATAGACACACACAAACATACATACACACACACACAAACACACACACTCACACAAAAGTGATCGCATGAATTTTAATAAGTTGTATAATGCAATATGATATTTAGGTAAAATATTCTTGCAAGAAAAGTAATATTATTCAACACACTAATTTCTTTAAATAAAACCATAGATGAGCAACAAAACCTGGTCACAAATCAAACCAAATATGTGCTTAAGAGAAAAACTGCTCTTTAAGAGTTTAAAAGGGTAAAATTTCTATGCAGTTTAAACCAGTAACACTTTTTTTTAAAAGAACAGATCATTTCAGTACACAACAAGGGACTTTGCTTTCATAAACTTTACCACGTCAAACGCTTGCAGTGAGCCCGTTTGTTGGCCTGTTCTGTGTAGGTCATCTTTTCAGGAGCTTCTCCATAGATGTCCATGTCATAGTTAGACTGCATGAGGTAGGAGGAGGCTGTACCTGGAGCACCTCCTATGTCCCCTGAAAAAAAAAAGTAAGAGGTTGAGGCATTTGGAATGAAGGAAGGGATAAAATGAGCTTGTTGCAGATGTTAACTGGTTATGAAGTATGATATAAGTATACATATATATAATATATATTTATATAACAGAAACAACAATTTACTATAATACATCTTCCTTTCCTCTTACAGACTTTATAATTCCTGACTTCACATGCAAAGTTATCCATTTTCCTTTTCAGATTTGAAGTATCTAGGAAAGCACTTTGGAAAGAAAATGACATTTAAAATTGCCAAAAGTCTAAAGACTAAAAGAACTGCACAAAAATCAATACAATTAATTAGGCTTTTGAAAACCAAATGTAAAACAGAATGATACAAAAAGCCTTTCATCCTTGCAACATTTGCATTCTCGACACAAAATGTTTTGCCTTCCCTTTGAGAATGATTATAATCTTCCAAAAATGCTTGTTGCTGATTCGTTATCTATATAATGAATATTATAACATATAATATGATCTTGTATTAATGCCTAGCATTGCAAGGAAATCGGCATAGAGATATGAAATATGTCGGTGTAATATTGACTTATTGCATATCATACCCATAACTGAATGAACGAAATATTTATGCTTTTTAATTTTTTTTTATTAACTGAATATACAAATTTAATGCTCATAAAAGGAATTGTCAAACCATTATTCCCGGCAGTGACAAACAATATTTATTTTATCTTGTTTTAACTTACCATTCATCCTAGGACTATCAGGCAGCGACAAACTATATTTCATTTCATCATGTCTTGACTTACCATACATTCCAGGGCTATCAGCCCCATCATAAAAGTAGTCATCGGGAGTGAAGCCTGCCTCCAGTAAAGCCGTTCGACATGCACTGCGTACCACTTCTTTCACAAGCTCACGGAAATCTTGCAGGCGCCCAGCCACCTGAAAACAAAAGAGAACCATATTTTCTAAAAGCACATTTATTGCGTTTGACATTTTTTTGATTACCTTATCAAAGAAAAAATCATCATTTTATAATCTTTTTTCAATTTTTGATGGGAAGCAGCATTTTCCCCCGCCCAATTTTTTCCTAAATGATATACAACATCCAAAGTGCCTTTCATATAAATCAGCAGGAAAAACTATCTTAATTTGATCCATATTTTAACGAAAAATAAGTATAAGGTAAGAATGGCGACACTTGATTTTAAAAGCTTGGTTTTTATTTTTGCATTACTTGTACAAAATGCATAACAAAAATATAACAAAATTTTAAAAAACCAATCATCCCTCAATACCTTGTCCTTCTCCTTATAAAATTGCAAAAAAAAAAAATTGCAAAAAAAAAAAAAAAAAAAAAAAAAAAAAAAAAAAAAAAAAAAAAAAAAAAAAAAAAAAAAAAAAAAAAAAAAAAAAGAAAAAAAAAAAAAAGAAAAAGAAAAAGAAAGAAGAAGAAGAAGAAGAGGACTAGACTAGACAAGATAATCATATAAATTCTACAGGCCCCCCAAATAAGAGAGACACAAACTTACGTCATTCAGCTGATTAAACTGAGCCTCCCTAAACTCTGTGAGAGAGTATGTGTGGTCTTTGTCAATTTGGCACAGGCCCATCTCAGAAATACGATGGCACATTTCACGTACATTGATGAGTGCAGGACGTAAAGACTGAAGAAGAACACAAGGAAAAAATAGCGTCACAGTCAAATTATTAATTCACCCGTTGCTACCTAAATTTCAGTCATACACAAAGAAAAATTTAAAATGAGAGTTTTAAATGGTATGAGCATGTTGTCAATGTAGTGAATTTACAGTGATTTGGTGTCACTGTCCCGGGTTCAATTCTCAGTGGAACCACAAATTTTTCTTTTATACTATTTTTCTTCATTAAATTCTTCCCTCTGTATTTGTAAATATTTTCTCTAGGGCCTATACAAATTATTGTCTGGATTTAGTATGTTTGATCGGCTTCTTTGAATCTACTGAGAGTGCATAAAAATTGGTCTGGCATGATTCTGTCAATTCATGGATTTGATAAAAGCGTATATCTTCAAGCCATAAAGCCATAAAGCTGCCATATCGGTTGAATTGGATTGAAAGCATCTGAGAGAATAATGGAGTCACTCACCGGATTAACGATGAACAGATTGTCATTGAGGGCCTTCTTGCACGATTTGATTTTTGTGGACCTGACATTTTTACGCCAAACGCTGAAGGCCTTCCATTTTCGGAACAATGAAAAAGTCTTGATCTGGTATGAAGCAAATAAAAGAAAATCTAAAGAATGTATCATGAAAAAGAACATCCGGTCTTATTACAAACCATCCAGCATATAAGAAAAAATGTAGATGTCTTAATAATAATAAAAATGAACAGAATTTATATAGTCCTCAATCCACGGGAACCTAAGCTCGGAACCCTTTTCAATGGTGACGTAATTATACTAATTTATTCTTTAAAAAGAAAGGGGGAAAGCTTCAGATAATTGCTGATGAAAACATCATTATCGCCAAGGCCTTATTTCCGTCAGTCATCACTCATCACAGTCTATTCAGTCACTCATCTTTAAGCATACCTTGATAAGCTTTTCAAAGTAGAAAACTTCCTGCTCCCACTTGTCCAGCAGGACAAATTCTGTTTCTTCATCTGCTCGCATCCTAGTGACCCCTTTCTTGCTGATAGTCAGGTAGTCTGGCTTGTAGAGATGCTCATGGTTGACCACCCTGGGGGAAAATGAATTTGTTTATGAGAGGTTTTAACGAGTCACAGCTTTGCAATGCATTCTGATGCCTCATAGAGTTGGCTGAACACTTTACAGGCATGTGCTGTGGTTTGCAGGAATTTTTCTAAAAAAAAAAAATTCAGTTGAACCACACAGACATGTCCTACTGCCAAGCCTGTAAAACACCACATGTCAAGCAAATTTCACGGCAACTTGTATTTATTTCCTACTTATACCAAATGAGCTAAAAAGAATGTATTTGTCGGTTATTGCCTAAAAGTCTCTTATATGGTACAGTATTAGGTCCACTTTATTTTTTAATCTACATAAATGACAATGATCAAAAACTAACACAAGGCACCAAAATGAAGAGGAAGTCTTGATGACCATTCTAACTATAAAAAAAAAAAAAATTATACATGACATCTCAAACACTGATCAGGCTGCAAACAGGTCTACAAAGACTGATCACACATACAATGGGACGACATTTTTCGTATGAGTTACCTTGAATTTAGACATTCAGGCCTTAGATGAAATATTGCAAGAAAAAAAAAAAGGATAGTAATTTTTATATATGACGAGGCAACTGGATAGAAGCATACAACACAGGACATGCCTGTATCTACCACGAGAATTAGTATCTGCTTCACATTCATCCCGATATATGGTGGGACAAAATGTAGTTAGGATTAAATTGTGCCCATCTTGATATTTTTAACTCATTGTGGTAATTAAAGATATAAAACTTAACTCTCATCATAGGACTACATGCATGTTGATATAGATCCTTAGAGTTCAGAGAACAGCAGTCCGTTTTGTAACAAACTGTCAATCAAACGAACCAGAGTGCGTAACAACAGCACTACAAACCCTTCAATGGCAAACCTTGAAACAACCCCGAGAAGAATCAAGATTGAAATTATTCCACAAATGCATACATGGGCAGTCCGCAATCAAGTTTCCAAATTATATCAAACGGTCGAACAACGGATACTCAACAAGGAACAATCATAGCATCAAATTCTACCTACGTATACCAATCCAATCAACTCCTATAAATTCACGAACAGTTTCAGATTGGAATGCGCTGCTATCAAACATCTGACATATTCATGATTTCGACACATTCAAAAAGACAATCTCCTCACAATATAAAAACCATAAGAAGGGGTGACAAATTTGCAGTGATGTGCAGTTTTGCCTTTTGCATCTCGACAACTTGATCTTGATCTTAAGCAATAAATTTTCGCCAAGGTTAAGATGGTGAGTAATAAATGCTGTAATCATAAAGCCTTTTGGGCAAACACTGATTGCATCGCACTTACTTGAGGTTATAGTAGTGGTAAAAAACTGATGACTTTGGCACGGCAGGGCTCAAGTACAGGAAACCAACTTTCGGCTGATCTCGGACAATTTTGATTATCTGATGTTGATCTCTTGTGCCTTCGTATGATTGGATAGCTAAATTGGCATTGAAGAACGAAAAAAAAAAATTAATTTAGCATCAAATTGCGGAATCTACACTAATAATGTGCTAAAAAAGTGCGAAATTTACTTATTTTACGACCACTCCATTTGGAGATTCAAGGTTAGCCTCTACCATCGCTGATGGACCTAAATCACTCATTCAGTACACACATTTATTTTTAATGTCTTTGAAATGATGGCATAGACACACCTGCGATTCTTCCTTCGATTATTTCTTTTTTTTTCTTCTGATATCAACTTCATATGCTCAGAAACTTGGGGTCCTTTTTAACACAGTTACTTTCCAAATGCAAAATACCTGAATAAACTACTTTTTAAGCCAATCTCCGCTGATTAGCCACTCTCTCTGTGTCTCTGTAGCTGTCTATTAGTCAAGTGGTAAAAAAGGGCCAAATTAGCAAGTGACTGGTGAAGGAAGCGCACCTTAATTGCTGGCCTTAACTCTCTGACTGCCATAAGCCCATATTAGGCATGAGCATGATTTAACTCTTTGACTACAATTTGCCCATACATTGGTAAAATCCTGATGCATGGGCAAATTGTAGTCAGAGAGTTAAATCCTGCTTATGCCTTATATGGGCTTATGGCAGTCAAATATTTAGATAATAGGTAGACAATATATCATCGATTGGCACCGGTACGGTTAAGAATAGAAAAGAAAAGTACAGAAGTGAAGAGAAGAGAAGAAGACAAGCTGCATGGTACAAGTCAAATTGAGCAGGAAAAGTGAACTCTAAACTTACATTTGGTTTTCGTCGTAGCAGAGATTGACGGCTCACTGGTGTGTGATTTACCCATGGGTGATTTCCCCCTGACATCCCTCGGCGTTACTGGTCTTGGTATCATTGCTTCCTGTTTTTTCATGAAACAACCACACAAATGAAAAAAAAAAGAAAAGATGAAGATAATGAAAATAAAAAACCAAAGAAAAAAAATCATAATACAGTAGTTTCCGCGAGAGTGCCCTCCGGCTGAATGCCCATTTCGCCTAAGTGCCCGCTATTTTGACGAAACCGAATTTTTGCTATCAAAATCGTCACTCTGGGTGCCAATCTTCATAAGCCATCTGCCGCCTTAGTGCCCGGTATGTTGTCAATAGAAAAAAGCAATAAATATCAACTTACTATAGATAAAGTAACCATTGACACTTCTCAGGAGTTTGCTAAGGTGTCTAAAAGGCTTCCCTCCCGCTCACTTGAGTAGTTTCCCCACCCCTTTGAGCCTGGAACAGGTAACAAATTAATTCCCCCCCCTCTTGCTGGGTCCACTGTCCAGCCAGTCATATTGTTAATGTGACGAAAAAAGTGTGGCCTAGATTTGGACAGACATGCTCAGCTGTTCAATGACGCAGACAGTCTTTGCCTTGTCTTAAAACAGTGATTGGTTAAAATGAATGACTGCCTATAGATATACATAACACACTGCACTGGAGTCCCACCCTGTCGCGACAAAATGGTCACTGTCTGGCTTTGAACAGGGGTGTCTTTGAACTTTTGGAAATAGGTGGCATGGCTCTTAAACTTAAAATTGATTTAAATACTCAGCAAGATGATCTTCATCCACACATGACAATCACATATTAAGATGCGTGAACAAACTCCAAGAGATTTAAAACCTCAAGTTAAAGATAATGAAAATCAGACATCTAGGGAGCCACAAGGTTGATATCGCCGAAGTGCCCTGTTAGGCTGCTTCCCGACTACCAGGCACTCTCGCAAAAACTACTAAAGTATGATGGATAATGACAGTGGGCCTTGATGGTATGCTTGTATCTTGTGTAATAATGAACAGGATGGTTTGAGTTTGGTTTAGTGTAGGTAGGCCCAAGGAGGGGTTGATTGTAGGGGGGGGGGGGGGGGGGATCTCTCCATTTCCCTGTTGATTACATAACCTGCTTACTGCTCTATCGGGTACCTTTATTATTTATGTCAAAGATGCTTTATATTTTTGTAAATTGAGATTCGATTGTGATAGGTTTTACATAAAAGTGGGTCTAAAAATTAGCTTAGATTTTGATATGCTTCAGCTCTCTAAATAATCATTCTTTTGGAGGGAAAAATTTGCATCAATGGTTGCGTTTATGACTTTATATAACAGAATGCCATAGTGGAGAGTGAATAATAAACAAGATAAAATAGATAAAAAGTATCCACTATAAAGTCAAAACAAAATCTGGGAATTTTGGGTTTAAATCCTTGTTCAGAAAGAGTAAAATGACAATAAAAACAATAATTGTCACAATTAATTATGATTCATTACTAAATTACTAATTAAACTAAAATAGAAAAAGTATACAAAAGATATAAAGTGAAAGAGGAAACTAAGCTCACTAGGGTAGAGATGTGGTGGGTTGGACGAAGACAAAGTGGGAATACCAAGGCGACGGAAGTTATGTTCTTGTAGATCCAATAAATGCAGAATGAAGCATAAACAAAATTCTGGCTGAACTTATTAACTTGGTGTCACCTCACCTGTCACCTGTCTGCATCCTCGTCTTCGAGGTTAGCAGCCTCACATGCGGTCAGAACGATACTTCTCCAGCTGTCTCTGT
>JBBPCV010324177.1:0-12296 GCA_037974505.1 Plocamopherus tilesii
GTCTCTATCACAATGATGTCCTATGTCGAAAATTAGTGCAAAAAATGCAACCCTTAAACAGATTACAAATGTGATTTGACTTGAAATTAATTTAAAATTATTCATCATGTTGACATTTTTTTTTTATAGAGATATAATGGAGATTTAAAGACAATTTCCATCAAATTGAATTTGTTTCTAAATCATACTATTTCAATTTCAGTAACAAAGATCATGTTTTCCCTTTGCTCAAAAATAATGCTCCTCCTTAAGTAAAGAAAAAGAAGTTTTCTGATGAAATTACTTTTCAATTTTAATATATAATATATATAATGAACAATAATATCTCTTTCAGTCCTTTATGGCTTTATTTCGTCAGATTCTGAATTGCATTCTTCTCTCTATGTATTTTAAAATTTATAAATTTATTTTTATGCATCATTTATCACCGAAATTCCTACTCTTATCATTCATTTCATATCAAGATAATGTTACTCTTCACTCCCTTGAATTGTTACTACCGATTTATTATCCACAGTTGGTGCTTTTCCTCAACTTTCTGATCCCACATCCCTCTTTACTCCTAAATTTCCCCAGATTAAAATTATGAAAATTACTTTCTGCCTATTAAAATTGCTGTATAAATAATAAATCTATCTTAAAACTATCAATGTATGTTGCATATAACACCACTACACAGTGATTGTTAGTCTTCAAAAATTTACATTATTATAATACTGTGTGCCTCTGATCAATTTTCTCTCAGATTCTGACTTACTTGTGGCTTCAAGATTTTCGCGAAGTTGGTTAATGTGCAAGCATGTCATTATAAATTATAAAATATACCCCATTTGAAAAAAAAGAATATAAGATTCGTGTCTTTAAAAGCTGCAGAGATTCTGTTGAATTAAAGTCTTCTGACAGAATGGGTCCTTTTATGCAAACAGAAGGACCTTTACTCAGGAACTAAATATAATATTGTTGTTAAAAATCCAAAGGAGTTTTAGGCAATCTTTTCAAATTGACATTATTATATTTCTTTTATGCAATTTGAAAAGAATTGCTTTTTTCGTTAACAGAAATTCAGGGAAATCGAGAAAGAAAAAAGGAATTAGTTTAGAATGAAAATACCCATCTGCCTTTGTCGCTATTTAATTATATTATAATTTTATTGAATTTCAAATCGGCTACAATATTAAATATATTCCATTCTTTACATAGGCATATTGTATTATTCACAGAGAACTGCGACATATATGTAATATATAAACACCTCATTTCAGAAATTAGGTTAGCAGTGTTATAAGTGTTATCATTGAATGTGAACATGCTACAATGCAAAAAGTTTTTATTAAAATGCTGTTCCATGAATGGAAAACATAAAATGGGATTAGTTGGACAGTGCTGATGTATGATGATAAATCATGGTAGAATGAAAATATATATCTATATGTGCTTTGGCATCATTACACATACACAATCATACAGCAAACAAAGCGTATTACCTCTTTGGTATCTTATTTTGGTAGAAAGTACATTTCAATTATATATTTCTTGATTTAATCATAGGTATGCAAATCTCCTTGCTCACACCTCGTTTATAAGATTATTTTTGTCATGTTGCATTCTTTTCTGTGATGTGCATTGTATTGTGAGCGTCCAGATAAATATCAATATCACATGCAAATAAATTTATGTTAATATTGCTCATGTTCATATTATGGGTGTACACATTATCTCTGTGTACATTGTTCATAAGTATGTCGTTGTTGACCTTCATTTCATCCTCCTTTAAATTGTAAAATGGATTTATCATGTGTTAAATATCACATTTTAGTATCACGCTGACATATGTCCATCTAAAGAAAAAAAAAGTAATGGTATAGATAATAAAATAATGTTGATGTCGTCCATGGTCCATGGTCAATTATCGTATCACATGATTATTTAAGATTATTATACTTACCATACATATATATATTATGTCATTGTGCACATTGTTATGTTAATACCACTAAACACCACATGATGTTTGTAAATAAATATACACACACACACACATACACATACACACACATATATATATAATACAATTATTTGAGAAGAAGGTTTATTATTTGTTGTTTCGTTTTTTGTTTTTTTGTTTGGCTTTTTGGGTTTGTTTTTTTTCCATTGTTTTTTTTGGGTTTTTTTTGGGGGGTTTTTTTTTTGTTTTTGTTTGGTTTTTGTTCTTATTTTGTTTTGGGTTTTTTTGTGTGTGTGTGTGTGTGTATTGTTTTTTGTTTTTTTTGTCTAGCCTTACAAAGGATAATGTAAGATGCAAGTCATTCAGAACAATGATCTTCAACTAGTTTAAGGGAAAGAAAACCGAATAAAGCATTGCCGCTTCTGAGAGTTGCCCACTTCATTTTAGGAGCAATTTCAAAGTTTCCACACTAGTTATTAGACACAGAGATTTGTTCCAAAATTACTCCCAAGATTTGCTTACCATTAGAACACAAAATTGAAATCTATGTTCATCTAGGGATGTGCTAGTTTTTAGAATCTTAAGAATGAAATTAATTGCAGGTGAAAGAGCTTTTTCCTTTTCTGCCCCCCACAATTTGACATTCTGCCTCGCAATGTCAGAACTTTACAATATCAGGAGTTGACGAAAAGGCTGAATATCTATTATTTTGAACAACATTTTTGTTAAATTGATCCATTGTGTGTATGTTTCCTTATTTGATGTAACGAAATGATGATAATATTCTTTTCTTGTATGTAAAAGCACTGTTTGCTCTCTGTTTGTAAGGCATGGGTGCTCTTCAAGTGTACATTATTACTAAATTATTTATTATTGTTATTCTCTGCATGTTTCTCCCTCCAGCGTAAATCTCATCGATACTATCCAACGTGCTTGGCAATTAACATTGTGTCTGGTCTTTCTAAAATCAACATTGATGCCCATCGGCCCGGCTTTATTGTAGTGGAGACAAACTACAGGGTTTATGCCTACACAGGTAATTCCATGTGGTGTTATTGACATTCATACATGAGATTGACCTTCCAGCTATTGAAACATTCCAAGTTTTTATACATTTCAATTTGCCACCATAAGATTGCGAGGGATTTGAATGACTTATTGACATGTGTCTCTCCTTTGCCTCTGTAAATTAAGGTATGGCAAGCTTTTGTTCCAAGTCAGGTGGAGTAATGCTTATCCTTTTTTATCTTTTTGACCTTATCCTTTTAGAAGCAAAAGTACTCTGTTATTGGTGAAATTGTTGTTGTTATAGGGGAGGGGGGGGAGTTGTTATGTTTTGTTTCGTTTTCTTAGTGGAGTTGTCTTTTTATGGATATGCTCATTATGCATTTAATTTTTTTTTCTCCAGATTCACCGCTTCAAGTAGCTTTATTAGGTCTGTTTTGTGAGATGCTTTACAGGTAGGCTTACTCTACAGGTCTTTTTCGTAGGATCTTTCTCCTATCAACGTAAAACACACTTACACTCAATTACAATAGGCTACTTTTGTAGGAATTTCTCATAACTTCTAAATAGGTCTTAAATTTTTGCTTTTTAGCAGAATTTCTGCAATTTCAAGTTCTCCACTATAGCAAGTTATAAGTTCGGTGAAAGACTTTTAGCCAATAATGATAGTGTAAATGGGTAGATATCTGTTTATTTATTGTACTATGATTGTCCATACAATGCATGCAATTATATTTACTAGAGAAAATCTTCATTGTTACCAGCTTGTAGCCAACCAATGCTGTCTTTAATCATTGTCCTCATGATGCGTTCTCCCTCAGGTTTCCAAACATGGCTGTGGGTAACTTGAGTAGGATGAGTGTCCGGGGAGCATTATCAAGGGGAATTACTGCTGAACAGGTATAAACGGATCCAAAGTCTCTTCAACGGTCTGTGTCTGATGTGTCTTTCATATTATACCATTTAATATACGGGTTGGTTATTGTTGGTATGGGGGGGGTGTTGTTTATTTTTGGTTTTGTTTATTTTTGTTGTTTTTGTTTTTTTTTTGTTAATATGTGTATGCTTTACAAAAGGGAAATCGTAGATATTTCACTACTTTAGAAGTGATTTTATTGCCATATTCTGTAAGAAAATTTTCATATCAGTTCTGGGTTTTTCAAAATGAAGAGCCTTATGAGAATTTTACTATACTTGGGATTAATCATGCTTTGCTCTTTTCTTTTTTCAGATTCTACATTTCTTACGAAGCCATGTACATCCAGAAATGCTAAAAAATGTAAGTGATTCTATTTTTGAAAATTTACAAAATATATTGGTTATGACTCAGCAAAGACTACTACATCACATACAGTCTTTTGCTCTCTCTTTTTTTTTTTTAACTGCTGGCATATGTTTCCATGTTTTATACTGTTTTTTCTTGTAATTTCTTCAACTCACAGCCTCGCCTTTAATACAATCATCATTACCTAGATCACAACAGTTTTACCTAAATTTAAAATTCATTTGACATTAAAACTTTCAATACTCAAACTGTATCATTTTTTTTCCATTGCCAATTTTGTCATTTCTAAGCTAATAATAGAAAGAGCTTTTGCACTTGAAAATTCACAGTTTTGCTTCGACTTTTTTAGGGGAGTCATGTCACATTTTATTGTTTCGTCCCCAAGCTCTATACTGTGGCATTGTATCCAATTATCCTAGACTGGATTTATTCCAATGATCGATGTATTGTTTCTGTGACAGAATCCTGTTCTACCACCAACAATTGTTGATCAAGTCAAATTATGGGAGCTAGAACGAGATCGATTTAAATTCAGTGACGGAGTTATGTATAACCAGTTTTTGTCTCAGGCAGATTTTGAGCTGCTGAGGAATTACGCCAAGGTATGTCTAGGTATTCATGATGATTAAGGCTTTGATACAAAAGAGAGTTACAAAGCATTGTGTTATCCACAAATTTTTAGTTACGTTGTGGCTAGTTGGAGAATTTTGTTACTTTTGTATAGCTTATGTATGTGTGAGCCAAAGGAGGACAGAATAGAAAAGAAGTTATTTATATACGTAAAAGCAAGCTTCTATCACCAAGCTAGCGTTAGCATACCACCAATTTAAAAAAAATTAGGATAAGCAGTGGTCTTCGCAAATCTATTTATACTAATTTATATCAATGTGATGAACATTGATGTAGCTATATCAAGATATGTGCAATCCCTTTAAATTCATGACTAACAAATTATCATAAATTGAGCAAAATTGTAACATAATGATGGGTGCCATTGTCCCTTGTCTTTTTTTTTTTTCCCCTCTATTAAATTCTTGCCTTTGTATTTGTATTATGTTCCTATTGGGGCTTATTCAAACTGGCTGAGTCCAGTACATAGGATCTAATTCTTTGTTGCTGTTGTTCAGCCCCTTGTCTCAAGTTTGTATGTATTTTGTGGGGGGTTTTTTTATTGTTTCTTCTTGAATAATGAGTCAGTCCTGTATGTGTTTTTTTATCAATTTCAACAGGATACTGGAGTCCTCGTTTGGGAAAAACCTGAAAGACGAGTTCTTATTGTTACTAAAGGTGGTCATGACGATGTGAAACGATTCTGGAAACGACAGAGAGCCAATAGTTCCTGACCGTAGCTGACATTGTTCTTTGTTAAATGTAAATACTGTTGGTATTCAGTTGTGGAAAATTTGAAATGTGTTTTTGAGAATGTGTGTGTGCTGAATGCTTTGTACATGAAACCAATTATGTAAATATAATGTACATATACATATAATAAATTTGATGAGATCTGATGACCATTCAGTTATACCTGCAGCCTCTTTATATTTTGATCAATTAATGTTTTTAGTAAGGAAGATCAGGATTTGAAGTTTGTGGGAGCTAACTCTTGTCCAGCAGCATCTACTTATTGCGGCCCAATTTTATTTTTTTTCACATCCAAAGCAAAGAAGAAAAAAAAAACCAAAGAAAAAAGAATAAAACAAATCAAACGGCAGCAACTAGTATTGTTTAGGCTTTAAAGTGTTCTTGCACTGTATCAGAGTATCTGATATATATAATATACGTCAATGTAAGCAAATTATTATAATGATAAACCATGAATAAATGACGATCTCTCTGTAGTGTATATTGGCAGATCAAAAATATTGTTTAAATTAAAAGCAGGTGGTAAGTGAGGATGGCTATTTGATGGGAGGCAATATAATGAAGTTTTTGCAGTATATGGTTGTGTTGGTGCTACTATGGCTTTCTTCCTGATAGCAAAGGCAGAGTCAGTCATTTTACTATTACATTGTTTGTGTAGGGTGCCCAGGAGAAAATAAGGATGTGGGAAGGGAAGAAGGGGGTGCATTGCAATAAAAAGAGACCTATTTCAAACTTTCACAAATTTTTATTTGAGGTGCTTTCAGAACTGCAGAAAACGAAGATGTTGATGTTGTTTTATAATTAATACATTAAGTTTTAGTCAACTTCAACTTATGACTTGATTTCTTTTCTTCATTTTTTTGTACTTGTGGTTTTGTGTTTGTTCTGTTGTAAATGAATGATTGTGTTTTGTTTTGTTTTTTTGTTGGTTTTTTTAGGGGGTGTCTTTTTAGCAATGCTGTGCATTTGGGTCTTTGTCTTATTCAGATGAAACGTGTGTGTATATATTCTTTAATGAAGAAGAAAATTACTGTGATCAGCAAGTCTTTATTTAAGGTGCCAAACTGCCAGTGTTACTGCTGTCCATTCATTCCTCAATTTCAACCCCAAAACTTTTTTGAAAATTAATTTACATTTACCAATGATGCAAAGCGAGACAAACCATGACTCACTTGAGGGAGAGAATTGAATCACCACATTCTTTTCAACTGCTTAGGATATTGGTGTTAGTATCTCAACAGATATAAAACTACTATTTTATCTCAGACACAATCTTTTTTGCATTGCATTTGCATCACTACCATTTTATCACTTTGAGTTTTTGAGCAGCATGTGAGAGCTAAATGTATTGGGCTGGACTGAATAGTTCCCATTTGGCCAGTGGGATCCACACTATAAATTATACAATCGATACCAGCTAAGTTGACAGTGGTTGGAAGCAAGCTTGAGCGTGCACTTTTCCGAAGTGTGCATTGAGCATGAGGTGGCAGCCAACTTGTGACCCTAATGTTGTACGTATATTTAAGAATACATGTAGTAGTAGTAGTGTCAATTTTTGGATTGGAGTCAAGTCCCTTAATTTTAACAATCGAACACATGACTACCTCGGTTATCACAATTCTGTTTTGTTTATTGTTTTTTCTTGGATATTTTTTACAAACAATCACACATCTAATTATCAGATTGACTTGGATCTCATTTGCACCGGGGTAGCATTGCATGGCCAGTGCTCTGTCCTGGGTATTACAACAAATGTAACATGTTTTCACAAGGCCTATTAGATCTACCACGGTACTACTATTATTGCGATCTTTTTAGAAAAATAAACGTGCATTTGTCCGAAGTGGGATCAAGTCACCTTGCATTTAATGATAGGGTTTTTATATAGTTGAAATTTGGTGAGACCCGAAAAGTGTGAACTGAGCCAAGATGTGCATTTAGGTGGCATCAACTGTACTTTCTAATATGAATATTAATTTCTGTTCTATCACTATCATTGGCAGTGTGGCATCACAACCTTTGAGTCAGTCACACAAAGTCATAGTCGTACCCTCAAATCCAGCCCATCGCCAGAAAAAAAGAAAATCAAATGATGACATCAGTCAGCCACAAAACAAAAATAAAACAATGTGAACAACTTGGAATGTATCAAATAGTTTATTCAGGAATTGCCTGCTGTTCATTTTATATGATACAGTACAGGATAAAATTGATTTGAGTTTCTTGACAAAGAGAATTATTATCTGAAATGAGTTAGTCATTTTACATGTAACATACAAACATTAAACGAGTGTTACAGCAACTATAACTATAAGGCATGAATTCATGATTACCTGGGTTATCACAATATCAATAGTCAGACATGAACATTTTTCACACTGTTAAGAATGCACACAATAGCTTTATAGTTAGGCCCTTTTATCAATTTATACACATAGTCACATATCATTCATAGAATTAGAATAAAATAGAGCTTCTTACTTAGAGATTAAGAACTGGTGGTTTGTGTAATAATATAATACAGTTTGAACAAATTTACAAGAAATCAAAGGATTTTTTTTTTTTCAAAATCCTTCGACATGTACAAGTTTGTACATTTTAATCATCTATATATTAATATTATAATATAAATTAAATTCCAAAATATTTGCACTTGAGACAGAAGTCTGTTAATGTTAACTACTGTTCTATCCAAAATACTAAACAAAAAAAAAGAAAAATACCCAACTCAATCAGGATACAGTATTATTACTATTATGGGCAGGTAGTTCCTAGGAATGCTATGTTTTAGCGTTGGTGCACAATGAACAAAAACAAGTCCTATACTATTACAGTTACAGTAGTTATCGCGAGAATGCCCGGTGGGCAGGAAGCAGGAAGAGCGGGCACTCAGGCGATATAGATCCAGTGGCTCTCAAGAGACTCATTCTCCTTTAACTTACAGTGTCTTCAAATCGCTCTGAAGATTATGCCGCATCTTATAACGTGGTTAAGTGTGGATCATCTTTCTGAGTTTTTAAATCACTTTTGAGCCATGTCACCAATTTTAAAAAGTTCAAAGACATCCCTTTCCACAGCCAGACAGTGACCATTTCGTCGTGACAGGGAGGGATTCAAGTGCATTGTGTTGCGTTAACTGTAGGATAAGGGAAAGGCTGTCTCATATCACTGGACAGCGGAGCATATCTACTCATCAAAGACCAAATCTAGGCCACACCTTTTTCGTCACATTAACGATTTTGATTGGCTGGACAGTGGACCAGCAAGGGGGGCATGCATTCGTTACCTGTTCTCAGGGGTGGGAAAACTACTCAAGTGAGCGGAGAGGATGCCTTTTGACACTCTAGCAAACTCTAGACAAGTGTTCATGGTTACTTTATCTATCGCAAGTGAAATTTCATAGCTTTTTTTATTGTCACCATGCCAACATACCGGGCACTAGGGCGGCAGATGGCTTTCAAAGGCGTGCACTCAGAGAGATGATTCTGATGGTAAAGATCTGTTTTCGTTAAAATAGCGGGCACTTAAGCAAAACGTGCATTCAGCCGGAGGGCACTCTCGCAAAAACTATTGTACTATACATCGCAGTTTTTCTCTCATACGTTATGTGTGGAAGGAAAAAAAAGGAAATAAACATCTATCAAAGTCATAAAAATGCTTTGACCTTCATCTTAGTAATTCGTAGGCACCATAAATAGGACAAACTCAGCCCCTTAATGATAACATACACAATGGAATGCAGTTAAAATGAAAAACTTATTATCATAAGCAATCTGATATGGGCCAGGTGGCCGAGCGGTTAAGGCATTGCACTGTATTCCATCCATGGGATCATGGGTTCGAGCCCCGCTTCTGCATCTGGATTTTTCCTTGGGCAAGAAAACTCACCCCCTATTGCCTGCCTTGAACGCGGATAGCTCATCGACCACCAAACCAAAGGTCACGGGTCCGTTCCCGACTTGCAGGCTTGAATTGAAAGCCGAGTTTTTCGGGTTTTTTCCGCCTCCCTGTCTTGTGGTAGGATAAATGAGTGCCTAGTCCCACTGGAGATGGACGATAAATTAGGAGGTCCCATGTGCCTTTGCGCATGTAAAATTAAAAGAACCCTCAGCGATTAAAATCGAAAAGAGCAGGCCACATTGGCAATATTCAATTCCTACCAACAATTCTTTCGTACCCATTCACCCCTACAACCTTTTCTGCCTCAGACTTATTGACTCGTTCATTACTCAAGAGTTCAATGAGAAGAGGCAACGATCAGAGGGGGAGAGAGTATGGCTGGGCACCCATACTTCTCTTAAAAATACTAGCCTAGGTGTAGCAACGTCATTACTACAAGATCGTTAATACTGATGCAAAAAGGTCTACAAGCAAACTGAAATTTACTTTGTTTCCATCAAACACTTGATGATCTGAAGACTTCGGGCATCTCCAAAAACAATTTGTGCTCACCTTACCAGTGTTGTGACTATAAGTTAAGTGTAAGACAATGGTGTCGTGATGGAAAAGATGTGGGCCTGACTGTTCTGCATTATTGTGCCCTCTTTCTTATCCTTACTGGTTTGTTTGTGGGTTTTTTTACCACTGCTAGCAATGCCTGTGTCGGTGACTAGAATCACATGCAGGTCATGTCAGTCAGGAACTAGACTCGCATGCAGGCCGTGTCAGGGACTAAACACACATGCAGGCCTTAGAACCATAGCAATGTGGCAAAATGTAATGGGAGCTGGTCGTAATATACATCCGGCAAAGTGAAGTGTGACTTGACTTGTTCGTAAAACTTAAGCTAAAGTTTGGCCCAGTTTTATCACAGCGCAAATGCACTTGATGACCTTTTTGCTTTATATTGGTAGACCTATACAACTAAACACTCAAAGTCACACACTATAATCACAGACGTCCAAAAGAAAGCACACCATACTACTCTCTGGACTTTAAAATTTCAAGTAACCCTAGATGTCAACGAGAGGAGGTCAGCAAAGACAGAAACCTGCTAAATAAAATACATAGCATCCGGAACTTCATCTTTTCTTTGATACTTAATAGCAATGGGGAGAAGAAAAAGAAAGCATGCAATTTTCTTTTTTTTTTATATTACTATTACAGTACCAGTGACATCAACCATGTCTTCTACGTTCAGACCAAAAATATATACCTCCAGTCTCTTAAATTTCAGTCTAACAATAAATTCCACTGTAGCAAATTAGTGTTACCTGCAACCATAAACTACTCTTTCTTCAAACAAAACTCAGCTTTTCATGAGTCTCCATTATTATCATTCCTTTATGACAAGGAAAATGAGATCAGCACAGTATTCTATTAAAATTGAAATGGCTTGCCCATAATTCATTAATTCAACAAACCATTATGCCGCAATTGGGAACATGAAACAAAGAAAACATTGTACAACTGTTCTAGGATTTTATCCTTCATCCTAGACATCTACTCGAGATGCTACAGAAGACCTGTGATGTAAATAAATACACATAATCTCAGAAGAAAAACAACTCAAGAATAACTTTAAAAAAAAAAAAAAAAGTAACTTTAAATCTGATTTTATATTTAAATATGAATCTCTCTCACACTTATTAATATGAATCAAGAAGTTTCTTGCCAAAGTTTAAGGCTCGAGAAAAATTCACAATAATATAAAAATGAAGATGATACAAAGTTATAGTAATTTATAAGACTCAAAATATTTACCCTTATCAAGGGATTCTTGATTTGGAGAAGAGTTGTGTGAAGGAGAGGAGATTACTGTTCAATCAAAGATTGTCATTGTGGGTTTTGGGCTTTTTTTTTCCCAAGAAAAGAAATTTCAATTCTGAGCGCCTGTCAGGTCAAACAAACTTTAAAAAATTTGAACAGAAATATGTACAAAACTATTTAGCAGGCCTGCCACATTAGTCTTATGGAACATTTATCGAATCAAAGCAAATAAGAAAACAGCAAACAAAATATCCTGTAGATACATGCACAGCATCACTGTAAAATGGGTCTCTCTTTTTTTCTATCGACCTTTCAAAGATTGTCAAAGATTTTTATCAGGTGTAAATGCACATTTTTAATTCCGTTGACTCTAAATCTGGAGCCCTATTTCCAGCATGTGACTGAGTATACCAGGGGTGAGAGAAAAGAGCTCCAGCTTCTGGCACGACAGCCAATGAATAGATTTATTATCAATAGATAGATAGATAGTGATAGATATTTTTATTGCTGATGAAAAGACACACACTCAGTCACACTATACTCATATAAAATTCACATAGCCCATGTAGGTGCAATCAGATCAGTTTGGTTTAGGCTGGTCAAGAGTTACACAATAGGCTTTCATATACAGTAACAAAGTGTGAAAACTTTCAATTTCAGCTTCAGACAAACAGCATATCCATACTTGCGCACCATGGCAACAACCCTCCTTTTCAATCCGAAAAAAGAATTCACTCACCAATCAGAATTGCATTTGCAACCATATTTATCTAATCTACAAAGCCATCTCCCACATAAGCTTTTTAAGTTTCTCAGCTTCTGCTGGCAGACACTGCCCCGTAAGAGCGGCGGCTTCAAAGTTACTGGTGAAAAAAAAATCTTTTCTATTCTTCACTCAAACTTTTCACTCATTAAATGGTATCTGGGAGGGGGGGACTATCTCTTCGATCCATGCATGCCACTTCTAGTTCTAGACTGGCCAGGGTATAG
>JBBPCV010325287.1:0-12295 GCA_037974505.1 Plocamopherus tilesii
CATGGGCTAACGAGCAGCTGCATTCCCGCCACCAAGGACGAGACGTAAGAACTCCGCCGTGAGTCTTAGCTGGCGGAAGCTGCCATAAAGACAGGTCTCCGGCGAGGGTGAGCTAGGTAGGTGTGCCATGCGATCATTATCGTAGGAAGGGCAGTCGAAAAGGATGTGGGCCACGGTCTCATCACAGTAACCGCAGCTGCGGCAAGCGGCTTCGGTACGTACTCTCATCCTCCTCAAATGAGCATTCAGCCCTAAGTGGCCCGTGTGTACACCAAATATTGCTGTTTGCTCCCTTACACGGTCTAGTGTACTGAGTTTAGGCATCGTGCCTCACCGTCATACATATGCCCGAGTACTGAGGTCGGACATCATCCTACAATGACATCACAAAAATGCAGTTGTGCTGAAGTCTGGCATCATGCTTCCATGATCACACACATGCTAAAGCAATGCGATCTGACATCATGCCTCAATGACCAAATATTATAGTACACTGTATAATATTATATTATTATGCCTTAATAACCAGACATCATACCTCATTGACCACGCGAGCAAATGTATTGAGATCTGGCATAATGGATTGATGATTGGACATTGTCAATGTACTGATTTCAAGCATCATACCACAAAGCTATACACGAACCAATGCATTAAGTTCAGATATCATGCCTCAATGTCCACACACAGGATAGTGTACCGAGATTGGACATTAAGTCTCAATTACAATACACTGGGCAATATATAGAGGTCAATCATCAAGCCGCAATGGTCACACATATGCCAATGTACTGTGTTTAGGTCTCGTGCCTCAATGTCAGCACACAGGTCATGGCACTGGGGTCAGGCGCCATGCGTCAATACAGGCAAATATTCAACATCATGTTTCAACGCTATAGCTACTAATTTAATTATACTGAGATCAGGTTTAATTCCATACACACGCATTGTAATGTACTGAGGTCAGATACAAGTCCTCGAAATAATAAACAGGCAGGGTCAATGTAATAGGATCTGACCTCGTGACTCGAGGCAATTCAGTGCCCGAAGTACTGAGGTCAAGAATCAAGCTTCAACGCCAAACATACATTGTCCATTGTACCGAGGTCAGATATCAAGTCTCAACGCCAAACATACATTGTCCATTGTACCAAGGTCAGATATTAAGTATCAACGCCAAACATACACCGTCCATTGTACTAAGGTCAGGCATCAAACCTCATAGCCTATCACACACTGTCTATTGCACTGAGGTCAGGCATCAAGCCTCAACGCCAAACATACACTGGCCATTGAACTGAGGTCAGGCATCAAACCTCATAGCCTATCACACACTGTCTATTGTACTGAGGTCAGGCATCAAGCCTCATAGCCTATCACACACTGTCCAATGTACTGAGGTCAAGCATCGAACCTCATAGCCTATCATACACTGTCTATTGTACTGAGGTCAGGCATCAAACCTCATAGCCTATCATGCACTATTGTACTGAGGCCAGGCATCAAACCTCATAGCCTATCATACACTATCTATTGTACTGAGGTCAGGCATCAAACCTCATAGCCTATCATACACTATTGTACTGAGGTCAGGAATCAAACGTCATAGCCTATCATATATTGTCTATTGTACTGAGATCAGGCATCAAACCTCAACGCCAAACACACAATGCCCAATGTACTGAGGTCAGGCATCAAACCTCATAGCCTATCACACACTGTATGTTGTACTGAGGTCAGGAATCAAACGTCATAGCCTACCATACACTGTCTATTGTACTGAGGTCAGGCATCAAACGTCATAGCCTATCATACACTGTCTATATTGTACTGAGGTCAGGAATCAAACCTCATAGCCTATCATGTACTGAGGTCAGGAATCAAACCTCCCTTTGCCTTGGTTCGGCGTTCGAGACTCAAGATAACTAGATACCTCTGTATGTGCTATAATCTTTATTGTTGCCTTTCCTTTTTCAAATCGGTACCACAAAAGCATTTTGCTAGTCTACTGGTACTCTCTTCCCATACATTTTGGAACGCGACAGTTAGCCACTTGACTCCAGTTTCCTGGCATGCCAGGGTGGCTTCAGTTTTTATGGCATCATCATCATCTATTGACTTGCCTTTCAAACTTCTTCTGATAGCATTTCAGACTTCACCTTTGACTATTGGAGGCCCATCTAATTCTGAGCTGCTTGACATAAAGGTGTGCTCTGTGTCTAACACCCCGGATGGATTGAGGAAGTTCTTTTAATATTCTTCCCATCTTTTCATGAGAAAGCTCTCGAAATTTTCTTCCGATCTTCTTCATGTTGAATGTTTCCATTAGCATAATTTACAACAGTGATGAGGTTGAATGGTTCTTCTCTTAATCTCACGACTTTCAAACTTTTATGAGTTTTTTTGGGTGATGTCTTGCATGCATCACTTAATTTCGGTCCATGCACATACACAAATGAACTGAAGATAATCTTCATGCCTGATTACCATACATAGACCATTGAACTGAGTTCAGGCATCATGTTTCCATCGCTCACTGACCCACACAAACAAATGTACCAAGGTCAGGCTTTATGCCTAAAATATCACTCACTCGGTGGGCGTCGCTGTTGGATACAATCGTCAGTCGATGGTAAGGCGTGAAGCTTGATGGAGGGACATCTTGTGGTTTTTTTCGCACATCTACCACCGAGTCACACCATTGTCTCCTGGGGCTACCTCTGGATTTCCACCCATTTTCATATCTTGCATACCTGGAGAGCTGGTTAGTATATTGATATGCATTCTGAGGTGACCAAATCGCTTGGTCTGTTGGTGTTCTATGTGGGATATGACTGATGTTGTTGCCATCATTTTTCGAGGCACCTCATTCCTGATCATATCACGTCGGGTTTTGTTGACTGCTTTCCTTAGGCATCTCATCTTACAAGTGACCAGTTTCTGTTCAAGGGCTTTGTTTAAGGCCCATGACTGGTACTGGTATGCCAACGTTGGAATGAACACTGTGTTGATGAGTTTTGCTTGGTTCTCATTGGGATGATTAAAGGTTTAAAAAGAGGGGCAAGTTGGTAGCTTACCTCATTTGCCTTTTCACGGTGTGCCTCTAACTCCCTTTTCTAAAGCACCTTCATCAGTAGAGATGCAGTCCAGGTTACTGAATTCTTCACTTGTGAGACCACACAACCCTGCCTAACGCCCGATGTCACTGGGAACCATTAAGATATTCCGTTGCAAATTGCGAACCGCGCTCCTGTTATCATTGCAAATTACTTTAATATTTTTGTTGACTCGATCAAAAGCCTTCTCCTGACCAACAATGACCATGCGCAGATATTGTTTACATTCGATGTTTTACTCGAAAAGTTGTAGAAGTGCAAACATTGCACCCGTGCACCCTCTTCCTCTTCCAAAACCAAATTGGGCATTGCTTAGTAGACGTTCTCTTTTTGCCCTGGCGTGGAGTTCAAGAATCTTGGCATACATTTTACCTACATGATTTGCAACGAGATGCCTCGATATGGGCTACTGTATTTCTTGTTGCTTTCCTAATCGGCAAGACACAAGCATTTTGCCAGTTATCTGGCACTCTCTTTCCATGCTTTTTAGTGACTGTTAACCACTTGACAACATTTCCGCATATGACAGGATGGATTCAGTTGTCATGACATCATTACCTGCTGCCTTGCATTTCAAAATTCTTCAGGTAGCGTTTCTTACTTCACGTTAGATTTCTGGAGGCTCATGGTGTTCAGAGCTGATTTGCATGAAATTCTGTTGTGTCTGGCACCCCAGAAGGGTTGAGTTGGCGCCTGTAATATTCTTTCCATCTTGTCATGATCTGATCTTATTAACGTAGAGTGTTTCAATTGGCATCATTTACAAGAGTGGAGAGGATGAATGGTTCTTCTCTTACTCTCATGGCCTTTACACCATTAGAATTCTTTTCATTTCTTTTATGCCTAACTTAATTTCTGTCCATAACTAGCGCTTGATTTTTTGGTTTTCTTTTTACAATCTGCTTGTTGTGTCTTCTTGCAATCCAATACTGGATACTGTCTGTCTCAGTCGTTTTACCCAACTCTTTCACAGTGCTTTCTTCCTTTTTATGGCTTCTTAAACGTCATCGTTCCACCAGAATGCTGCTTTTCTGGTTTTCTTTCCTGCAGCATTGGTGGCAGAAACCTCCCTGAGAGTGTCTAGGAGGATTGTCTTGAAGATATGCCAGGCTGGTCCACATTTTAGATGGTACAGCCGAGGGGGGTTCGAATTTGTCACTGATTGTATTATTGGTCTGGGCTTGCATTTCTCTATTTTTGCATTTTGTGCACATTGATTCTTTTCTGGATATTTCTTCTTGTTGACAGATTATCTCTTTTTCTGGGTACTAACTTTTGTAAGAGCTGGCCTGTGATCAGTACCTAAGCATGCAATCTGTAATGTACTGAGGTCAGATGTCATGGCACTAAAACCACTAACATGCCAATGTACTCAGGTCAGATATCATGGCACCAAGACCACTGACATTCCATTGTATTGAGGTCAGGTATCACGGAACTAAGACCATTAACATGTCAATACATGTCATCATGCCTTAATGATCAAACACACATGGCAATGTATTGAGGTTCAGCATCAGGCCTCATTGAACCCACATATGGCTATGTAATACAGTCGGACATCCTGACTGATTGGCCACCCACATGCCATTGTCTTGAGGACAAGCATCATGCCTCTATGATCAGACACAATCAAATGTACTGGTCATGCATCGTGTCTTAATACACCTTTCACTCATTCACCTGCCGATATACTGAGGCTAGCTTCAACGTTAATATCTAACATTACGCAATTTTTTCAGGTCAGGTTAAATGATTCAGCGCCATACACACTCAATCCAATGAACAGAAGGCAGGATTCAAACCTAAACACATTACACAGACATGGTCAATATACTGAAGCAAGCGTTATTCCTGGAGACCATACACTGTCCAATGTACTGAGGTCAGGTATCAAACCTCAACGCCAAACATACAATGTCCAATGTACTGAGGTCGGGTATCAAACCTCAACGCCAAACATACGCTGTCCAATGTACTGAGGTCAGGTATCAAACCTCAACACCAAACATACGCTGTCAAATGTACTGAGGCCAGGAATCAAACCTCAAAACCAAACATACGCTGTCCGGTGTACAGAGGTTTGGTATCAAGTCTCAAAACAAATCCCACATTTGTCCAATGTACGGATGTTAAACATCATGCCTACACGCAAGCAAGATCAGGCATCATGCAACAATGACTCACAGACCAGGCATCATACCTGGATCAGTACACACAGGCCAATACACTGTGGCCAAGTTCATGTCTCAATACCATGCAGAGGTCAGTGCAATCAGGGCAGGCTTTTGACTCAAGGACGACCGCACAAACACGCTTATTTCCTGAGTTGAGACATTATGCATCAATGATCACCTACAGGCGAAGTTACTGAGGTCATGCATCATGTCTCAATGACCACACACAGACCAATTATGTATTGAGGTGAGATATCATGCCTCAATTACCACAAACAGACCTATTACTGTACTGAGGTCAGGCATCATGCCTCAATGTCAACACACAGACCAAATAATGTATTGAGGTGAGGCATCATGCCTTAATTACCACAAACAGACTAATTAATGTACTGAGGTCATGCTTCAAGCCTCAATGGCCACCACAGACCAATTGTGTATTGAGGTCAGGCACCATGCCTCATTGACTACACACAGACTAATTAATGTATTAAGGTCAAGCATCATGACTCAAAAGAATACACATAGATCAATTATGTATTGAGGTCAGGCATCATGCCTCAATGACCACATACAGGCTAATATAAGGCTAATATTAATATACTGAAGGCAACATCATGATTCAAGACAAAAATTCTGTAATGGAAGGGTTCTAAGGTTAGATTGAAAACCTAGACGCCCTACTCACTCATCACAATGTACAGAGATCAGACATTTTGTTACAAAACAATAAACATACATGGTCAATATGCTGAGGTCAAACGTCAGTCCTCAAGGCAATAAACTATCCACTGTACTGAGGTTATGTATCAAGCCTCAACGCCAAGCATACATTATCCGATGTACTGAGATCAAGTGTGAAGCTCCAACGCGAAACATACACTTTCCATTGTACTGAGGTCAGGAATCATTCCTCAACGCCAAGCATACTGAGTTCAATGTACTGATATATCAGATATTATGCTTCAACGCCAAACGCACACTGGGGAATGTACAGCGGTCAGGTATCAAGCCTCAACGCCAAACACACATTGTCCAGGTTCAGGTGTCAAGCCTCAAAACAAATCACACACTGCCCAATGTACTGAGGTTAAGTATCATGCTTCAATGACCTCACACAATCTAATGAACTGAGGCCAGGCATCATGCACCAATGATCCCTCACAGACTAGTGTACCAATCTCAGGCAGCATGCCGCTATGACCACACAATGGCCAATGTACTGTTGACAGATATAATCCTCAATGACCACAGACAGGCCAATGTAACGATGAGAGGCATTATGCCTCAATGGTCTAAAACTGGTCATTGTACTCAACCAAAGTAGCATGCTTTTTACATTTCACAGGACAATATACTGAGATCAGCATCCTGCTTCGAGACAAAACGTACTGATAGAAATGGACTGGGGTTAGATTTAATATCTCAATGCTATACACACCCATTGCATTGTACCGAGATAACACATCATGTCTCAAAATAATACACAGACATAGTCAATATACTGAGGTCAAATATCAGGTTTCAAGGCCATACACTGCCCAATGTGCTTAGGTCAGGTGCGGTGTCTCAACGCCAAACACTCACTGTGCATTGTACGGTGGTCAGGTATCACGCCTAAATACAAAATATGCAATGTGCAATGTACTAAGATAAAATTGAAGCCTCAATGACAAATATACACTATCCAATGTTTATACACTATCCAATGCAATGAGGTCAGGTTTGAAACCGCAATGCCAAATATACACATCCAATGTACTGAGGTGAGGTATGAAACCTCAATGCCAAACACAATATACTGTCCAATGTACTGGGGCCAGGTATCAAACCTCAATCCCAAACACAATACACTATCCAATGTACTGAGGTCAGGTATGAAGCCTCAACGCCAATCATACAATGACCAATACAATGACCAGGTCACGCTTCAAGCTTATTTACCACGTGCTTACTTTACCTTAACCGTCTGTTTGTACCAGTGGGCGGCATAGGGAGATACAGTTGTCTGTTGATGGCCAGCCGTGAGGCTTGGTGGAGGGGCATCATGTGGTTCCTGTGTGTATCTGCCACAGAGTCACGTCATCGTCTCCTTGGTCTACTTCTGGCTATTCACCCAATTTATGACGGTGGATGCCTGGAATGCTGGTCGGATAGTAAACATTTTGAGAAGGTGACCAAACCTTTTGATTCGCTGTCGCTCTATGTGAGATAGGACTGGTGTTGTTCCCACCATTCCGCGAATCACGTCCTAATCATGGCACGTCAGATCTCTGTTGACTGCTTTTCTTAGGCATCTCATCTAATAAGTGACCAGTTTCTGTTTAAAGGATCGTTCAAAACCCATGTCTGGCACTGGTATGTCAGAGTTGGAGTGAACATTGTCTCGTCATGGTGTTCATAGGGATGTGTGGATGTTTACGTCGCGGGGCAAGTTTGTAGCTTAATGCATTTGCCTTTCGACTGCGGACTTGTATCTCTCTTTGCAAAGCATTGTCTTTAATAAAGATTCTGCCCAGGTACTTGAGTTTTTTCACTTGGAGAAGAGAAGAGCCATTAATGTTAATGTTGAAGCTGTGTGGCCTTCTGCTAGGCGTCACGACTTTCCTTTTTAGTGCTGTTTATTTTCATTCTTGCAGACGGGTCTTGACATGGCTTAAGATTGTTTGGTCGTATGCAAATAGCGGTTGCCTAGAGCTTTTGGGTCTGGATTGTCATGTTTTGTTATCATGAATCATTAAATGTTAAATAGCAAGGGTGACAGCATATGGTCCTGCATATCGCCAAATTGCACTGGGAACCATTAAGATATTCCGTTGGTTGTGCGAGCTGCGCTCCTCCTTTTATGTAATTTGCTCTAATGTTGTCCAGGAGCTACCCATTAACGATGTATTGTTACAGGATTCACCATAACTTGTTTCTATTGACTCAATCAAAAGCGTTCTCGTGATCACCAAACAACAGGAACAGATCTTGATTGAATTCGATGATTTTTTTTCCGCATAGTTGTCGAAAGGCAAAAATTGCATCTGTGTCCCCTCTTCCTCTTCCTAAACCAAATCTACTTGGGCACTGGCTTAGAGATCAAGAATCTTGGCATAAATTTTAGCTACATGACTGAGCAGCGAGATGTCTCTGTGCTACAGCTTTCCTTTGACAAATCGGCAAAACAAAAGCATGTTGCCAGTCATCAGGTACTCTCTTTCCATGCTTTTTGGAAAGTCCATTTTAACCACTTAACTTCAGCAGCCTCACATTCACATGTTTAGGATGACTTCAGTTGGTATACATTGCCTTTCAAGCTTTTTCTGATAGCGTTTCTGACTTAACGTTCGGTTATTGGAGACTCATGAAGGTCCGCTGTGTGTCTGACACCCCTGACCGGTTGAGTAAGGTCTTGTAATATTCTTCCTATCTTTTCATGACCTGATCTTCTTCATGTAAAGTGTTTCCATAGTCATTATTTGCAACAGTGGTGAGGTTGAATGGTTCTTCTCTTACTCTCATGGCCTTCACACTTTGATGGAGTTCTTTTGATGATTTCTTGCTCAATCAAGCTCAATGGCCACCAATGAGTCAATGTATATGTCTCAGGCATCATGCATCGATGACCACACACAGGCTAGTGTACAAAGGTCAAGCATGAGGCCACTGAGAACACTAACATGCTAATATACTGAGGTCAGACATCACACCACAACGCCAAGCTTACACTGTCAATGTCCTTAGGTCAGGTATCAAGCCTCATCGCCACACATACACTATCCAATGTACTGAGGTCAGATATCACGCCTCAATGTCAAGCTTACACTATGTACTGAGGTCAGGTGTCAAGCCTCATTGCCACACATACACTTTCTAATGTACTGAGGTCGAGTATCAAGCCTCATCGCCACACATACAATGCCTAATGTACTGAGGTCAGGTGTCAAGCCTCATCGCCACACATACACTGTCTAATGTACTGAGGTCGAGTATCAAACCTCATCGCTACACATACACTGTCTAATGTACTGAGGTCAGGTATCAAGCCTCATCGCCACACATACACTGTCGAATGTACTGAGGTCAGGTGTCAAGCCTCATCGCCACACATACACTGTCTAATGTACTGAGGTCAGATGTCAAGCCTCATCGCCACACATACACTGCCTAATGTACTGAGGTCAGGTGTCAAGCCTCATCGCCACACATACACTGTCTAATGTACTGAGGTCAGGTATGAAGCCTCATCGCCACACATACACTGTCTAATGTACTGAGGTCAGGTATGAAGTCTCATCGCCACACATACTGTCTAATGTACTGAGGTCAGGTATGAAGCCTCATCGCCACACATACACTGTCTAATGTACTGAGGTCAGGTGTCAAGCCTCTAAGACCACTACCACCCAATGTAAGGAGATCCGGCATCGTGCCTAAATGACTACACAAACATGCCAATATATTGACGTCAAGCAGCAGGCCTCATTGATCACACATATGGTAATATAAAACAGTCTGACATCATTCATCAATGATAAGATACAGGCAAATGTACTGATGTCTGGCATCGTGTCTCAAAGACTGCACAGAGGCCAATTTTTAGAGGTCAGGCATCATACCTCAATAAACATACACACACCAATGTACTGAAGCCAGGTATTATATATTAATACCATTCGCTGACCAATATTGAGAGGTTACCACCATCATCAACGTTAGGTACACGAATATTAGGTACACGAATACGAATGTATTCGGTCACACATGAAATATGAACACAATTCTCGGGCATGGTCAATATATTGTGGTCAAGCACCAAGCGTCAAGGCCACACACTAACACGCCAAAACACTGACGTCAGGTATCAGACCTTGACGCCAAATATACATAGTCCACTTTAAGGAGGCAAGGTTTCAAGCCTCAACGCCAGTCATACACTGCCTTATTTATTGTGGCCGGGAATCAGGCCTCTACGCCAAAATACATAGTCCAATTTACTGAGGTCAGGTACCAAACCTCAAAACCAAACACACACTGTCTTATGTACTGAGGTAAGGTACCAAACCTCAAAACCAAACGTACACTGTCCAATGTTCTGAGGTATGGTACCAAACCTCAAAAACAAACATAGACTGTCCTATGTACTGAGGTAAGGTACTAAACCTCAAAATCAAATATACACTGTCCTATGTACTGAGGTAAGGTACCAAACCTCAAAACCAAACACACACTGTCCTATGTACTGAGGTAAGGTACCAAACCTCAAAACCAAATATACACTGACCAATGTTATGTACTGAGTTCAGGTATCAAACCTAAACGCCACACATACAATGGGCATTACTCTGATGCCAAGTGTGATGCTCAACGAGAAGCATACACTGTCCATTGTGCTGAGGTCAGGTATCAAGCCTCAACGCTAAACATACACTGTCTATTGTGCTGAGGTCAGGTATCAAGCCCCAACGCCAAGCATACACTGTCTATTGTGCTGAGGTCAGGTATTGAGCCTCAACGCGAACATACACTGTTCATTGTACTGAGGTCAGGTATGAAGCCTCAACGTCAAACATATACTGTCCAATGTACTGAGGTCAGGTATCAAGCCTCAACGTATACTTTCTTCGTGCACCCTCTTCCGCTTCCAAAATCAAGTTTGGCATTGCTGAGAAGACATTCTACTTCAGCACAGTCTCGGAGTTCAAGAATCTTGGCATAAATTGTTCATACATCACTGAGCATCGAGATGCCTCTACAAGGTCTTTCTTCTTGCGTTTACTGTTCCCAATCGGCACTACAACAGCATCTGCCAGTCACCAGGTACTCTCTCCCCATGCTTTTTGGAAGGTGATTGTTAGCCACTGGACCCCAGCTTCCGCACATGCCAGGATGACCTCAATTGTTATGCCATCATCACCAGCTACCTTGCCTTGCAAACGTCTTCGTATAGCGTTTCTGTCTTCACTTTCGATTATTGGAAGCCCGTTGTATTCTGAGCTGTTTGGCAACGAAGATCTGCTCTGTATCTGGCACCCCGGATCGGTTGAGTAACTCTTGTATTCTTCGCATCTTTTCGACACCTGATCTTCTTAAAGAAGTATATTTCTATTGGCATCATTTATAAGTGTGGTGAGGTTGAATGGTTCTTCTCTAACTCTCACTGCCTTCACACTTTAATATAATTTTTTTGGTGATATCTTGCATGTCTCGCTTAATTTCTGTCATAACTTGCGCTCGATTTTAGCTCTCTTTTTATAATCTGCTTGCTATGTTTTCTTGCAATTCTGTCGGGGATGTAGTCTGTCTCAGTCATTGATTTTACCCAAACCTTGTACAGTCCTTTCTTTCAATTGATGGTTTCTTTAAATTCATCGTTCCAACAGGATGTTGATGTTCTGTTTCTCTTTCCTGCTATCTTGCTGCCACAACCGTCTATTAGAGTGTCTAGAAGGGTTGTCTTGAATACAAGGTCTGGTCTACATTTAAGATGGTACAGTCAATGGGATCAAATTTGGCATTAATTGTATTATTGGTATGGGATTTGATTTCTCTATTGCCTTTTGTGCACATTAATTTAATTCTGGATATTTCTTCTTGCTGATAATTTACCTCTTTTTCTGGGTAAACATGCATTGGGGATCGCCCTTCAATCTGCGATGGTGTTCCGTCTGTTAGACCTGAATAGTATAACATCTATTTGAGATGGGACACTTATGTAACCCATCTGTCACATGTGTACACTTGGCTTGCACGATGTTTGAATAAATTGTTAATGACAAGGAGCTCGTGCTCTGTGCAAAGCTCCAGAACGTGATGTTCATTATAACTGCAAGGTGTGCAACGCTTACTGTATAGTCCAATGCATTTGTTTCATAGACTTCTTCTCTTGACGCTCTCCCAATGAAGTCTCCCATGACGTAAAGATAATCTCTGTCAGGGATCCTCTTTATGAGAATTTTGGAAAAGTGAATCACTTTTAATCTGAAAATAAGTCATTACATGGTGCATACACTTGTA
>JBBPCV010326397.1:0-12293 GCA_037974505.1 Plocamopherus tilesii
TTATACCCCCCATCTAGACATTGGCGTCTTTGCAGTCACAGGCAGTCTGTGACAATCACGTAAAACAATATCCCATATCAGTGAGATGCTACAAAAGTTAAACGGACATCTGAAATGTCTGTCAGTGACTGAAGCAGTTTTGCTAAAGAAATTTGTTTTTCCAAATGCAGATATGCTTAATAATTAGACTGAGTATAACTCTCAGTGTTCATAATTTGCATTTATTTCAGTGTTACATATTTTATGTTCATACCGGGATAAAGACTGCTTAGCCGTTTGCCATAACTATATGACTTGTTTCAATGCAGGACGTAATAAATATTGATACATTTCATAGCAGCATGCTTATTAAAATTATAGTGAAAAATTTAAACAGCCTGAACTGTGTAAATTTATTGTATGTTTTCTTGTCTTCCCATTTTATTTTGTTTTTATTTTTATTTAATGTTAAGTAAACTATTGTGACTCATCTTTGTGTGTGTATGTATTTGTGTATGTGTGTGTATGTGTGTGTGTGTGTGTGTTTGTGTTGTACCTCTTTATGAAATAACGTTTTAATGTACATCATGACATGTCTCAACAGGTGTCAGGACTTCTAGTCCAGGACTACTGTCATGAGCCAAGTCATTGGAACTCTGTCAAGTCGTTGTCGTCTTGGCTGCAAGAAGATGGCATTCCTGCTCTGTATGGAATCGACACACGGATGATCACAAAGATTGTCAGAGACGAGGGCAACGTCCTAGCCAAGATTGAATTTGACAGTGATCCCATTGAGTTTGATGATCCCAATGTACGAAATCTCATTGCAGAGGTTTCAACAAAGGTATTTTTTTATCCCGTATATAGAACTGAAGGGGCAGTCGGAATACGGCCACCATAAATATCACCACAGTAATGGCATATGAATAGTAATGTGGCATTATGAAACAGTTGTGTTATGCTCATACTTCTCAAAGTGATTATCGAATGTTTGTGATTTGTTTTTACCTCAATCAATGTATTAGTCGCAAATTGTGTCTGGTCAGGAATGATCATGGGACAACTTTGCACTTTTCGTTTTCCTACTGGGTTATCTCAAAGGGTGTCCTCTCCCTATGGCTTCACAGGCTGTATTACAAACTTTGCCTGTTTTAAGAGAACATAACCCAGAAGAGTTACTGCTGAAACAACAACAACAATATAATCTGAATGTACAATCTTTTCATTCGCTAAAAAGAAAAAAAACCCACTCAGAAAGCAGATGAACCAATCAAGAATTGTCAGAGATTGTAATCAAAGGCTACCATGAGCCTGCTGCCATAAAAGGATTTGTAAGCGTTTGTAAGCATTTTAATTCAATAATAAGGAAGTTTTGATGGTACCTGGCTTTATAGTGGATTCTTTTTGTGATAAACTTTACATGAATTGGATGCAATCATCATATTTGTCCTTTCTTTTTTTTTTTTTTTCTTGTTTTCCTACAGGATGTGAAAATATATGGCAAGGGAAATCCGCACAAGATCATCGCCATTGACTGTGGAATTAAACATAACATTATCAGACATCTTGTAAATGTGAGTTCATTTGCGAAAAAACATTGGAGGAATGGAAATTAGCTTAATTTCTCTTCGATATACATATGTTTTTATTTATCTTAATAGTATATTATGCGGCAAGAAATGTACAGTAATTGAAGTGCTCCAACTGAATGTTGCAACATGGGGAAAAATACACAAGAGCATTTGCAATTTAGGAAGAATAGGCTGCAAAAAGTTTCCCTGGGCAAAATTTACAATTCAAAATGCCTATCATTCAGTCCTTCCTTCTTTTAGACTGTAGATTCTGTTTGCTTAAGTGCAATGTTCAGTTTTTTTTTTAAAAGTCTCTTCTGTGACCCCTTTAATGTGTACAATGTCTACCCATCTATTTATCTAGGCCTTTGGAGATTCTATCAGTATGCACATGTGAAGTGCTTGTAAATGATTAATGCTCAGTAGTTGAGAAGGTTTCTGGATAGAAAGGGTCTTTTAGGGAATCACCAGTTAATTTTATAGAGAATGATTCAAAGATCATATGCTGTCATTACTTTACATGACAATGCGACAGATTGTTATACTCAAATAAATTGATAGAATTTGTCACAAAATTTCCAACTGCTGGATTGTTGACTTTTTGTTTTAATTTCCATGAATATATTTTCTCAAAGATCCTGTCAATAATATAATAATGTGCCTATAAAATCGCTTAGTGTTATCCTTGGCAATTGAGAATGTCTTTATGATGGAAAAGCCTGTTGAAAAAACAGCCTAGTTTATTACAGAGAGCCTAATTTAAAGGATATATGCTGTAGAAGACTGTTTTGATCAAGTAAAATATTATATATATGTAGCAATATTTGGTGTGCAACAATTTATTGGTCATTTCAAGTGTTTGCATGTTAACATACTTTCCATAATCTCTTTGTCAGCAATAATAATTGACTTTTCACTCCCCCTTTTCCTTTGATTCATGCTTTGTTTTGGTTTTTGTTTTGATTTTTTTCGCTGATTTTTTGTGTGTGTTCTTTTCCAGGTTTTTTGTTTGTTTGTGTTTTTGTTGTGACGGCCTTTACCTTTTTTTGTGCTCTAGAGAGGTGCTGAGGTAAAACTGGTTCCCTGGGACTATGACTTCACCCAAGAGGATTACAGCGGCCTGTTTATATCCAATGGACCTGGAGATCCAGCCATGGCAGTGGAAACCATACAGAATATCCGCACGGTAGGCACATGCTTAGCATTTGTAAGAAGAAGAAAACAAAACACACAGATATACTTATGAAACAACAACAACAAACAAACAAAACAAAAACAAACAAATCCCAAAGCTAAGGAAGAAAAAAAGCAACATTAGAAAAAACCCAAATCTCCCTTTCCTCATATAACAGATAAGCAAATAATATTTACCACTCCATCTTGTACAAGAAGCAAACATGAAAACAACCGCAAACAACAGACAAAGGGAAACAAAATGAAAATACAAAAGCAAAATGATGCAGAACAATAAGAAAAACAAAGTTAATGATCCCCTCTCCTCCCATCAATTATTATGTTTGATTGTGCCCTGATTAACACAGCATTACATTTTGGATCTCCCCACCCAATTTCTGTTTTCTAAAAATATCACGCCTTGTTATGTGATTGCCAGGTCATTGAAAATCGCAAGGAGCCAGTGTTTGGAATCTGTATGGGCAACCAGTTGACTGGCTTGGCCGCAGGTGCTCAGTCGTACAAACTTTCTCTCGGAAACAGGTAAATTACCATATGTGATTTGGACATTTTTTAATGGAATGCTTCAATGAAGCATCCTAAATCTAATCTGTTATCACTCTATAGCCTTAAAAATAATTGTGACTACCTCGTTTTCACAACACAGTTGTAGTAAAGGCATGAGTTCATGCCTTTACTGGTACTGTGTTGTGAAAATGAGGTAGTAACAATTATTTTAACTTTCATCAAGTGATAACAGATTAGATTTAGGATACACTCATATTTTTGTCAATATCAATTTGAACTTTTATTCCAGCCCCTGGTTTCTTCTGCCTTTTGTTTCTTCTTTATTTCTTTCATAGTAGGACACATCTTAAACGAAAAAATCCACAGTGTCCGCTACATTGTGCCAGCATCCCCGTTTCTTTCCTACAGTGCATGTCTGTCCAACTATTCGGATAATCTAATCCCATTCTAGTCACTCTTAAAGTGAATGGCCAATTAATTTTACATTGAGCAAGATAACCTTGTGCAGGCTTTACCTTTTCTATGTGTACATTCCATCTCTATCATTATCATTATGATCAGGAAGGCAGTTTCTTTTAAAAGTAAGATGAAAAATGTCTGCTTTGCTTGCTGGGCTGGAGGTCGTTTACTTTCACAGCTCTCACAGTGTGAAATACTCTCCCACTAGATGCTTTTTATTTTTTTCGCATCGTGGTCTAGAGGTAAGACGCTCAGCTCGTAATGGAGAGATTGCAGGTTTGAGCTATGCTGCAGGCCCCTAGGAAATGTTTTCCACATACACCACTTTTTCCTCACCCCACTCAGGTGTGATGAGTACCTGGCCGAAAACAGCGTTGTCTTCGTTCTATGAAGAATGCTGCCAGCAGCATAACGTTTAATCTTGTGTCATTGTGTTCAATGTTGCTGTTGACCACTTGTAAAGCGCTTTGAGCATGTTTAGTGGATATTGCGTTTTATGAAAGCTCCATTTTTAAAAAATGACATCCAAGGCAGATTTTAAAACAGATTATGGAATATATATCTAATGTAACTTGCTATTCTCCTGCTTAATTTTATCCAACCTGTGAATGTAGATCTTAATGTTTTGTGTGGATATATTTTGGTATAGTTTTATAGTCAATGTTATGTTTGTGCTGAAGCTATTTTTGCATTGGATTAAGCCTTTTATAAAGAAAAACAAGACAAAAAATAAATTCTTTTTTTTTTTCATTTGCCAGGGGGCACAACCAGCCAGTGACAAACCGGATGAACAACGAGGTCTTCATCACCTCCCAGAACCACGGCTACGCTATCGATGCGTCCACTCTCGGCCCTGGTTGGCAGGAACTCTTTGTTAATGTCAATGACAAATCCAATGAGGTAGGCTTGGTTTTTCTGTTTTGTTTGTTTGTCTGCCTATCTTGTAACACTTTGATATACTTTTTTCAATATCAACAACAAATCCAACATATTTGGTTTGAGTTGTCTGTTCATCTTTCTGTCAGTCTGACAGTCTGTCTATGCTGTCTATGTTGTAAGATGGATGTAGATGGATGTATCTGTGTCATTGTTGATGACAAATGCAATGAGGTAGGCTTGATTTGTGTGTTTGATTATCTGTCTGTCTGCTCATAGACTCAAAATCTGTCTCTTTGTTTGTTTTTCTGTGCGTATGCTGTAAGTATCATTTACGCATTACAATTGTATTTGAGATTAAGAATGGACTTCCTTTTATCTCGTTGCATCCTTCACATACTTGTCTGATATCCAATTGCTCCTCTATATAATTTAGCTCACATTTTTAATTTAGCTCAAATTTTTAATTTAGCTGTCAAAATGTTAAGTAGAATGACTCAGACCTACATACACTTAATTTGCTTTGACAAACCTTTAGTAACTATGGAGGTGAAAACTCGGATAATCAACTCTTAATAGGGAGTCGTCCCCTAAATTACTCACAACCTGTTCTATTAAGCAGCCCAACTACATAACACAGAAAAAGGCTACCTTCCAGCACTGAACAATATAAACAAATATGAGCGAAATTAAAAATGTGAGCTAAATTAAAAATGTGAGCTAAATTAAAACGAAGTGTCTATTCCCAACCGGTGTTTTGGGCCATCATACTATTATTAAGCCTATGCACAGTATCAGTATCAGTGCATACTTGCTATAGTAATAATAGTACTAACACCGGTGGGGAATAAGCACAACCAAATTAAAAATGTGAGTTAAATTAATAAATATGAGCGAAATTAAAAATGTGAGCTGAATTAAAAATGTGAGCTAAATTAAAAATGTGAGCTAAAATAAAAATGTGAGCTAAATTAAAAATGTGAGTTAAATTAAAAATGTGAGCTAAATTAAAAATTTGAGCTAAATTAAAAATGTGAACTAAATTAAAGATGTGAGCTAAATTAAAAACATGAGTTAAATTAAAAATGTGAACTAAATTAAAAATGTGAGCTAAATTAAAAATGTGAACTAAATTAAAGATGTGAGCTAAATTAAAAACGTGAGCTAAATTAAAAATGTGAGCTAAACTAAAAATGTGAGCTTAATTAAAAATATGAAATGACAGACTTGTAGCTTCAATGGCACAAATCTCCCGGGAGTCCTGTTGGCCAGGTTGATTGTTTGGGTTTATCTCTACTTCTTACTTTGTTGCAGATCGGGATGTGGTGTGGAATTGTGTAACTTGTCCTGATATTTCCAATGTTTACCTAATCTGTGCTTGAATGTGTTGAACATTGATAAAAAAAAACCCAATGGTTTCTAGTACAATTGTAAGAGAGAAGAAGAAAACACACCACAGCATGACCTCAAACCTCATACAGTTAAAGTAAAGTCGGTCAAAAAGTGTGTTTGCCACAAAAGCCTTCAACGGTTGTCTCACATTTTAAATTTAGCCCAGGTATGTTTTATTCTTCTCTGTTACTATTGTGCAAGTTCAAGTTCACTATGAATGTACACGTTAAAATTCCAGCCATTGACTGCCTCTTTCAGTAATAAATAAAATAAAATAAAATAAAATTCCACTCTATTGATCCCCAAAGAGAAATTATCTTTTGGTTTTTAACCAAAAACTGTCAGCCGCAAGAGCAGCGCCGCAAACGAAGGCAATTTGTGTTAAAAAACCTCGCCCAAGGGTTTAATCACAGTGTCCCCAACGGGGCTTGAACCCACAACCCCTCGGTTGTGAGTCAAAAGCGCTACCGCTTAGCCACTGTGACCACTCATAATGTGGAGAGGCCTTCCAAAGAGGACCAGTCATAACTAATCATATATCTAGAAAATAACTTGACTCTGGATGCATGTACTAGCAAACTTCTGGATATCATATAAACAGTTGTACTTGATATTCATTGTTTGGGGGACATGACACAATAATTGAAAGTAACTGCTGATCCATCTCAGCCATGGGACATTAATAAGTTCCAATATGTAATTAAATCAAGTGTACAGCACTTTGTTTCATCATCTTTTGTCTATTTTTCCACTTGCTGTCGTTGAAAAGATCAATCTCATATTTTATCATCTACCCCAGGTACTTGAGATTTCACAAAAGGCCAAATGTGTAAACTGTGTATTGTGAAATCATTCTACGCATTAAAAAAATAATTTTGTTCTGCATATATATAAATTTATGTGATTCTTCTTCTTCTTTTTTACCTACAAAAAAAATCATCAGAAAGAGAAGGGGAGGGGGAACTCAATAAGTCATCATCTGAATGACGTTTTATGATTTATCAAAGTTTTAAAGTGAGTAAATGAATACCTTTTTTAAGTATTATGTATCAGAGGTAATGTTCCTTCAGGGATACATTATAAAATTCATATCTCATCTGAACTGATCTTATCTTATCTTATCCTATCTGTCTTGACCTTGACAGGGCATCATGCATGAGTCCAAGCCAATCTACACCGCCCAGTTCCACCCAGAGGCTTGGGGTGGACCAACAGACACACAGTTCTTGTTTGACTACTTCCTAGACTTGATCAAGAACCCCGGCAGCTCCCTGCAGCAGATCATTCCGAGTACTAAAAGGAACCCCGAACTGGTGGATGTGGAAAAGGTCTTGGTTCTGGGCAGTGGTGGACTGTCCATCGGCCAGGCAGGCGAGTTTGATTACAGTGGATCTCAGGCCATCAAGGCTTTAAAGGTAGGGCTTTGTACATGCGTGTTGACTTTGTTGCTTGAATAAAGGGGTTTTGTTTTCTTCCTTTGTTTGTAGCAGTTCTTATCATCAAATAGAGTCATCTTTCATTGTGATGATTAAGCAGGAAAACATTTTCATTCTTTACTCCTTTGTTTATTTGTTTGTATTTACTTTCTTTTTCTTTGTCTTTCTTTCACTCTTTCTTTCACTCTTTCTTTTGTTTTCTTTGTTCTTTTTCTCTTTCTTTTTTCTTCTTTTATTTCTATTTATTCTTTTTGACATACTCTTTTTCTTTCTTTCATTCATTCTTTCTTCCTCCCATCTTTCATCACATCTTTCTTTCTTCAATTCTTTGATTCTTTTTTTTTTCCATGAACACCTTATTTCCAATCAAAATTTTTGTATATTCACAATTATTTAAATATTTGCAGGAAGAAAATATTGAGGTAGTTCTCATGAATCCTAACATCGCCTCGGTGCAGACTAATGCGGAGGGAGAGAAGCAGGCAGACACAGTGTACTTCCTTCCCATCAGCCCAGAGTTCATCACGCAGATCATTGAGAAAGAGCGGCCAGATGGCATTCTGCTTTCAATGGGAGGCCAGATTGCGCTGAACTGTGGTATGGAAAGTTGTTCTCGGATAAAAATAATGTCTATTTATGTCTTGAAAGAAGTTTCTTGTCTTCGTAGTGTATTGGTTGATGAATAGTGACAGTAAAGGCATGTTAAAGTGTCACAATCTTAAATGCAATGATTTGAGAATGGATATAAAACTATATTTATATATATATATCTATATACATAATCACATATTATACAACCCGCAACTATACATTCTTTCTTTGTCAATATACCATTTCATATATCGGTGTATTGCAATTAAGTTTCCGAAATGGTCTTTCTCCAGCCTTCACTATCCTAATATTTTTTGTTTCCTTCTGTGAGGGATAAGTTTCTAGTCTATAGAGCCCCACAACTGTACACCTAGTAAACTTGAAATATTCCTGTTCCTGTTAATTCCTTGCAAAAAAGTATTTCAAACTGACTTGAACAACATGCCCTGAAAATGATACACTTTTTTTTTTTTTATTATGTTTATCAAAACTTTCACCTTTTACATATTTTGTTGAATTGTGCATTATGTCTGCTTATGAGGTTATTTCTTTAATTGGACATTTTGAATTTGAAATACATTTTGTTACCAGGAGTGGATTTGCACAGAGAAGGCATATTTGAAAAGTATGGCGTGAAGGTTTTAGGCACGCAGATTTCCAGTGTTGAGGCCACGGAGGACAGACAGATTTTTGCTGATAGGCTCAAGGTAGGTTCCGGCTGGTGTTTCTAAATGTGCAATATTATAGTCCATTGAATTACAATAATTTAGCGTAAGCAAACAATATTTTTTAGCTAGTGAATATCTAGTGGATCAGTCTGAGTGCTTGAAAGTGCAGGAATCGAATAAACATTTATTTAAAATTTTAATTTCCGAAAACATGATCAAAAGAAATTTTATCAGATAATCTTTTGATCATTACACCGATAGTGGGACTCCATGTCATGATGGTATGAAAATCGAGAGGTTACAGATGGTAGACGGCAAGATGATGAGGCAGATAGAGATGATGTGATGATATTGACCACAATGATGATGTTTTAAAGATGATAAATTGTGATCATCACATGGTCCTAATGAACATTCAAGACGGTCACAAAGTTTAGTTACCTCAAGGTCACCAGGAAAAGATGACAGTAATCCACACAAGCTCCATATTTCTTGATATACAATCAAATTTATTCATTCTTGAGAATTCGTCTCACTAAATCTTTTTGCCATGACGGGACTAGATTCTAGATCAAAATATAATTGTAAAAAAGATTATAGATTTTTCTACATTAAAAAAAAAAATGGTTTTGAGTTAATGCTGGGTTGGTCTACAGGGAACTTGAAATGACTAGACTAATCTAATGGGTCTTTTCCCTATGAAGCAATCAAGCCAAATGCAGTTCTCCTAGCCATTGATATTGGATGTAGGTAGGAGAGAGAAAAAAATTATACACTTCTCTGAGTGCAGGAAAGTGTGGGAATCAAATAAACGTTTAAAATATACATTTCTGAAAACCTGATCAAAAGATAATTTTATCATTCTTTTGATCATGACAGTGATGACAATGAGTGTAATGATTGATGATGATGCAATTACATTTCTAGAGCAACATCCCCAAAAGAGGGTGCTAAATGCTTCACAATTATTGGACACACTTTTCACCCTCCATCTAGACTTTGATACACGCATCTACAACAGAAATAAAATCATTTAAAGTAAAATGCACACAACTGCCTCTAATACTATACTTATAATTATAATTATAATACAATGGTGTCACCAGTCACTGGGTGTCATTAAGTGCTGATCAGGTTCAGGGTTTTGATCTGTTTTTCCTATTATTGTCTTGTCTTTGATTGTGATCACAATTTATTTAAAAAAAAAAAAAAAATCTGAATAAGAAGCAATGGGCTTATTACATCACATACAAATATTTGTCTAAATCTGTGGCTTCCTTTCCTTTTTATTTTCCAGGAAATTGATGAAAAGTTGGCTCCAAGTTTGGCCGTACACTCAACCGCTGATGCCCTGAAGGCAGCCAATGAAATTGGTTATCCAGTCATGGTCAGATCAGCGTACGCACTGGGCGGTCTTGGCTCAGGCGTAGCCCAAAATGAAAGCCAACTGAAAAGCATCGCTAACAAGGTAGCATATTGGTGGCATGACAGTAACAATATAGATAGTGATAGTGATGACCATGATAATGATAATGGTAATACTATTTTAATAATAGTGGTGATGACTCACTTCACTCAGAACCTTTCGCTGGCAGGGCCATCTGATCTTGCAGTTTTAGCAGTTCTCCTTATCCTTGTTGTTAACGTTATCCAATTTCGTCTATTCTGATTGCTTAGTCTTTCTAAATCTTTCCTTGATGTTAGTTGAATTGTGTTATTGTTAGGTAGTAATAGTGGTAATAGTAATAATAATAATAATAATAATAATATTGAGATAAAAAAGGGAGTAGGTGTAGGAAAGTTCAATGACTGAATATTGTTTATCTTCTCAGGCCTTTGCCATGACCAATCAAATCCTCATCGAGCAATCCCTGTTGGGGTGGAAGGAAGTTGAGTACGAGGTTGTCCGAGATGCCTACAACAATTGTGTGACTGTGTGCAATATGGAGAACCTGGATCCCCTGGGCATTCACACTGGTTTGTCAAATTTGATCTAGTTTACTTCCTTGTTATTTTAAAAAAAAAAAGAAGAATTGTACGCATTGAAACTTACTGTTATATACTCGTGTTAACTGTTTGGTTCAAATTGATAATAGATTTTTGTACCACTTTTGAAAAATTATTGCTCTTTTCATATTATGATGAAGACATCGGGTCCCAATTTCATCATTTACTAATTCAATAATATAACTGTGTGAGATAAACATTCATTTGCCTTCTTTTTGAAGCTAATTTGACCCCTACAGCGTAGGAAAAAATTAACTATGACTTTTGTTTGGCCAACTTACTGATTTAAGGCTTTTTGCTTCATTACTGAATTGAATTGAACTTGTCTATGAGGCTTCTACGGCTTATATTATTGGTGAAGGACAAGATTAAAAATAAAAGTCACTTTGTGTTAGCTTTCCGAAGTATAGATAAGAATTTTTATCTGTTGATACTTGATTTTGGCTGCTTTTAAAAAACAAAAACAAAAAACAACAAAAAAAATAACCCCTACAAAAACTTCCGTGAATATTTGAAATCACAATGCTTTGCAAATTTATAAACACATCATGTAATTTTTCTTTCCTTTTTTTTTTCTTTTTTTTCTCTTATTTTTTTAACAGGGGATTCCATTGTGGTGGCCCCAAGCCAGACCCTGTCTAACACAGAATATCACATGTTGAGAGAGACAGCCCTCAAGGTAACTCATTGGCTAGGGCATTCATTTACTCAAATTGGTAAACATGGAGTAAAAGTTCACTTAAAGACGGGTAAATAAACCAGAATTAAGACCCCCCCAAAAAAATCCAGACAAAATCAAATCAGCAACCTCCCCCACCCCCACATACACACCAACTCATCTTTCCCCTGCCTAAGATTTTTCCCAAACTCCTCCAATCCCTCTCCTTGTCCCCCCATCCTCAACAAAAAACAAAAATATATGAGCTCACATGATCATATGGTAATAAAGTTTCACAGACATCCGCACACTAAGGCATACTCAAATACCTCACATTCAACACATATATAACATGCAACCACACTCTGAGGCATATCTTTCGCAGATACTGAATGAGACTGAGAACCAAGACAATTTGATACTAAAAGCAAACGCAAGGCCCTCTGGAAAAAACTATTATTTAAGCTACTAGTTATATCTTCTAAAACGTTTCCGAGAGGGCAATAGTTGGAATAAAGTTGATTGCAGAATCTAATGTTAATACAACCAATCTATTTTCAATACCAACAATATATTTTCAATACAACCAATCTAACTTTAAAACCACCAATCTAATGTCAATAGTACCAATCTAATGTTACTACCACCAATCTAATGTCAATAGTACCAATCTAATGTTACTACCACCAATCTAATGGCAATACTACCAATCTATTGTTACTACCACCAATCTAATGTCAATAGTACCAATCTAATGTTACTACCACCAATCTAGCGTTAATACCACCAATCTAATGTCAATAGTACCAATCTAATGTTACTACCACCAATATAATGGCAATAGTACCAATCTAATGTTACTACCACCAATCTAATGGCAATAGTACCAATCTAATGTTACTACCACCAATCTAATGCCAATAGTACCAATCTAATGTTACTACCACCAATCTAA
>JBBPCV010327508.1:0-12281 GCA_037974505.1 Plocamopherus tilesii
AGAGTAAGGCATTTCTAATATCCGGTGAGAATTTTAGACAATTTAATGCATAAATAAAGTCTGTAGACGCTGGTAGATATTTACCGTATTATTTAACTTATTATTGTCGGTGAGCTAACATTTTGACCTGTAATAATTATATTGTGGTTCCGAGAATATGGAAAAGTAAAGTTTGTTGTTGTTTTTTTTTATCTCGACATGGCCAAAAGAGTAGTTAATGTGTCATAATATTTTTGTTACACAATATTATGATTTGAACATTAATTATTGTTCATTGTCTTACATTTTTGACTGAAATGACTGGGGCTATTTTGAGTCAACAAGCTCTTTTGACTTTTGCCAAAATATAAATGATATAGGTCATTATGTTTGCACACTTGCGTTGTTTTGTTGTTGTTTTTTTCTTTGTTTGTTTGTAGTTTGTTGTTTTTGTTGTTGTTTTTTGTTGTTGTTTTTTGTTTGTTTTGTTTTTTGTTGTTGTTGTTGTTGTTTTGTTTCTTTGTTGTTGTTGTTGTTGTTTTGTTTCTTTTTTGTTTGTTTGTTGTTGTTTTTGTTTCTTGTTTTTTGTTTGTTGTTTTTTTGGGTATTGTTTGTTTGTTTGGTTGTTGTTGTTTTTTTGTTGTTGTTGTTTTTTTTGTTGTTGTTTTTTTGTTGTTGTTTTTTTTGTTTTTTGTTTTTTGTTTTGTTTGGTTTTTTTGTTTTTTATTGTTTTGTTTTGTTTTTTTGTTTTTTTGTTTTTTTGGCTCTTGCTTTTCCTTGTTGTCGTTTTCTTGTGTACTTGTGCTTTTTTCGGGTTGTTTCTGTTGGGCTTTTTGTTTTGTTATTATTTTGTGTTTTGTTTTGTTGGTTTTTGCCAAAAGAGAGGCTCGTGGACGGGCCGTTTTAAACCCACTAACAGGAGCAAACAGAGCAGCGACCGTTTCACAGGCGCTTTATTCTATCTGGCAAACTGGCAACATTTTCTACTGCTTAGACGTGTAGGGTAGTCATTCTGCATTTGGCCTGAATGGGGAGGGAGGGGGTGGGGCACGGGGATAAAATGTATGTAATATAAAAGGCATTTCCAAGAAATCAACATCGCATCCGCCAGCGGGATTCGAATGTGGGACGTCAGTAGTAGCTCCGGCTGGAATACCTGCCAACCAAAGCCACGATGAGCTACTCTTTACACGTTGGTGACGTGCAATAGACGGATTATGAAGCTTTATGGCAATGTATGCAACATGAGGGTCGTTGGATGCATGCTAATGTCGTGTGCATCGATTGGTGGGCAGGGAACTTCACAGAGCTTATAGAAGATAATGGAGATTTGGGTGTGTGAATAGAACTATGGTGTGTTTTGAATGTGACGATGCAAACTATGAGCATTTGATTTAACTGAAATGTTTGATAAATTGCGAGCTTGCAAATTTAATTAAGGGTATATGTTTTAGTAGTTATATTATCAAAATATATATTCATCGTTTACGTCGTCTAAGTCATCATCTTCATCATCGTTATCATTATCATCATCATCATCATCATCATCATCATCATCATCATCACCATCCACCTCCTCCTCCACATCATCACCACCACCATCTACATCATCATTAGGATAATCAACAGCAGCATCAACACTATCCTCATCATCACCATCACCGTCTTCCTTACCACCAGTCCCATCACTATAATCTTCACCATCATCATCAACCACACCACCAAGATCAACGACATCTCTAGCACCACCACCATTACCATCACCATCACCCTGACCATTACATTACCGGACACCGGCCAAGTGTTAAGGGAAAGCAAGGGGGGGGGAGGGGGTACCTTGTAGAGATGGCCCAGCTTGCCGTAGAGCCAGTACAGTAGGTGCCGAGTGGGGATCATCAGTCTCTCCACGATGGCCGAGAAGAGTACCAAGGTCAGGGGGATGCCGATGACGGCGAACAGAATGCAGAAAGCCTTGCCCGAGTCGGACAGCGGTGTCACCCGGCCATAGCCTAAGGGGAGATTATTTTGAATAATGAACAATGATGGAAGGTTTTTATATAGCGCTAGTGTCCACGAAATATATGCTCAGAGGCGCTTTACAATTATACAGAAACACTCAGTAATACACACAGTAACACACACATCCACGCGCAAAGCAAAGGTATTACTATAAAACTGTAGGTATAGAAACCGTCAAAGCAATCCTCTAGCGACACGCTAGGGTTAAATTTGGGAGCGAAATTTGATTTGATTCAATTTTTTTGAAAAGCTACAAAGAAGATTGCAGATTAGATTCATAATAATAATAATAATCATTTAAGAGGCAACAGTGGATTTACAGACTATAGTAAAAATCAGTTTTAAAAAATCCACTCTATTAATCCCGGAAGGGACATTTGCCTTTTGGTTTTTAACCGGAAACCAAGCGTCAGGACAAGAGTTGCGCCGCAAACGTAGGCAATTCATGAAAAATAACCTTGCCTAAGGATTAAATCACAGTGTCTCCAACACCTTTCAGTTGTGAGTTCAAAGCATTCCCGCTGAGCCATTATGGCCACAATTAATTATCCGTTTAAAGACTCAAATGTTTTTATCATCTTCTTCGTATGCTTAATGAATTCACAACATCTGTGCCCACCATTTGTGAATGCTGGTCTTGAAAATACTGTTTGCGATGTTGTGTTATTGTCTTTTTTATTCATTTATCGATTGACTGAGAGTTTGGGGCTTCCTTTAAAGGCTAGTGGTTGATCAATGCAATTATTATTGTTAAAATGTGTTGTATTATTGTGTAGGAATAGATCGTAGTAAATCTGGAGAAGTGGCGAAATGCACTGGAAAAGAGGTGAATGAGGGTCAGTAGAAGTAAGACAGGGTGCATGGGTCAAAATGAGGGAGATAACAGAGGCACAATTCTGGCACAAGCCGAAAGAGTGAAGAGGGTAGACGCATTTAAGTATTTGGGATTATCAATGGTCGGTTGGAAGTAGAGGTGATTGTAGAAATGAAATATAAAGTAAAGGGTGCGAGCAGGTTGGTGTTGATGGAGAAGAGTGTCAGTATACAAGAAAGAGAATGCTGGAGATGCCACTACCAAGTAAGAGGAAAAGAGGAAGGCAGAATGAAAAGAAGGTATATGGATTGAGTAAACGATGCTATGATGGCAGCTGGTGTGAATGAGGAGGATACGACGAGCAGGACTGGGCGGAGGCGAAGGATCTGCTGTGGCGACCCCTGACGGGATAAGACAAAGAAGAAGAAAAAGTAGTAATTATTGTGTAGGAGACACAATTAGAAAATATATCATCAAAACTTTACTTACAGTATAATTATTCGCATTTTTATTTCTGCGCGTTGGACCTTACTAAATATTATGAAGAAGAAGTAGACACTTTTTCACAGACACAGGCGTATTAAAGTTTTACATTCACTATGCGCTAACAGTACCAAATAAGTACTATATATATCATATATATTATTTTGGTCCAATACGACAGGCGAACAATCTCTGTCATTATTATTTTGGTTGCGAGTCCAAGGTAGTACCATGTGTGTTTTACGTTGAAGATGAATAAACGAGAGAAGTCCACCCCAGCTAAAACTCACCTATGGTAGTGACAACTGTGCTGGCGAAGAACATGGCCTGCCCGAAGCTCCAGTTGGGTTCCGACTGAGAGGCATTTTTCACGGCTGACACCCCCCTGTTGGCGGCCAGTACCACTTCCTCGATGAACCGCTCTAGATCGGCATCTGCCAGATTGAAAAGAAATGGAAAAGATTAATAATAAAAAAAATTGACAATATTCAACCCGAAGCGAAATGTGACTTTGGTTTTTACACCGTAAACGGAGGCGATTTGTGTAACAAACCTTGCCCGAGAGGGTTAAATCTCAATGACACCAACGGGGCCCGAACCCATTAACTTTCAGTTCCGAGACCAAAGCGCTACCGCTGAGACACTGTGACCACATTGTATGTATGAGATTAACTCAATTAATGTGAAGTCAATTCGGAAAGACACCATCTCATTTCCTTACAATGGATTCAATAACGCATGAAACAATCTGTGCCGAGGTTAGTAAGGTGTGCATGATGGAATACTCAGTTGTCGGTTATAATGAAGAAAAATACAGTAAACCATCCGATTTTCTATCTTTCATCATGCATTGCCTTACAATATTCACGATTAGTTCTAAATAAATTGATCTGTGGTACATCCTTTTGGGGATGGATGCGCGTTGAGATTGCCAACGTCGCTCGTACAAGTGTGGAATGTAGAATAAAGCGGTAGTGGTGGCGGTGATGGTGGTGGTGGTGGTGGTAGTGGTGGTGGCGGTGGTGGTGGTAGTAGTAACGATGGTAACGGTGGCAACGAACGACGGTGGTGACGGTGATAGATAGAAAGATTGAGGGGGTCACGACAGCTACAGCTACTGACCCCGGGCTTTATGGAGGCGATTCACGATATCCCCCCGGCGATTGGCCGTCAGCTGCGAACTGGAAATAATCGAGCGAATCTCGTTCTGGGACCGATGCAAATCATACTGGATTTCCCGGTGGCAAGGGGCTTTCTTCTGGCCAATGCCATGGCCCTTGCCATCAACACGACGTCCGTACCGCCACACTCATTGTCTGACCGGCCACACCGGTCACTCAATTCCGTCAACGTTTAAACCACGCCTGGTCCTACCCACCAACCCATCCACACACCCACACACCCACACACCCACACACCCACACACCCACACACCCACACACCCACACACCCACACACCCATCCACACACCCACACACCCACACACCCACCCACCCATCCACACACCCACACACCGACACACTCATCCACACACCCACACACCCACACACCCATCCACACACCCACACAACCACACACAATTCACCCCAAGGATACTTACTAAATTTTAATCATATCTTACAATTCGTACGTTCTTAGATTCAACTTCACTCATCAACGTCGTCACACATGCTTCACTCGATTCTTTCGAAAAGGTTGGGTTTTTTTTCATTACCCAGGGTGCTCAGTGGGTCTGGTGTACCTGCCCTCCGTCGTCGTGGTCAACAGCTACTTCAGTAAGAAGAGAGGTCTGGCCAACGGTATCGTCTCGTCAGGAGCCGGCGCTGGTGTGATGGTCCTAGCCCCCATGATCAGCTGGCTGCTCACCGAGTACTCCCTGGGGGGCACGGTCCTCATCCTGGCCGGCATCACCCTGAACATGTCCGTGTTCTCAAGCCTGTTCTTCCCCGTCCACAAGACCTCCAAGTCTCACCATGATAACGACACAGCGGACGCCGAAGCCTCCTCCGCCGACACCTTGACCTTCGGGAATTTGGATGCAGTCGAATGGGACAGCATTTCCGGCGTGCCTTTGTCCACCGCCGAGATGAGCGACAGGCAACTCGTGGAGGAGTCGGTGAACTGGGATACCGCGAAGCCGCCGGCAGACAAGGACATCATCGATTTCCGGGGACACGAGCCGGTCCGATGGGATGGGGCCGGCGGAAGAGCCGCGTCGCTGGCTGTCGGGAGTCCTGACGGGGGCCAGGGCCAGTCTCCCTCCTCTTTCTCGAACAAACCGACGATGCTTTGCCCGGAAAGGCGCGAGAAGCACACGCTCCACCCGACCTGGGCAAGCGATCATAAGCTTTCGTCTCACCCGAGTAAGTCACTGGCCAAAATGACCGGTCGCCATTCAATGGACAACGTTGCGCACCATCTCCGCTCGCGTCAGAACGTTGCCACTACGAAACATACGAGTAACCACGACGGCTATCGCGCCGCTAGCGCGTCTCATCTTCTTCACGGCAGCCAGTTTTACCTCGCCGGCAGCTTCTCCACCTTACAAAATACTCATCTGAAATTTTTGCAGCGAAGCCAAATAATGCCTTCCCTCGGCACGCCGTCCTGCCAGCTTGCCAACCATACGCTCACGACCAGCGTTGGTCCTGGTGGTGGAATAGAATGGAACTCGAAACATTCCCTCGACCCAACGTCTTGTCACATACCCAAGAATGAAATTACCTTGCCGGAAAATGCATCCCAGTGCCTTACAAATGAAGCCCAATCAAAAATAGTGATGGACAGCTCGCAACTGGACGTCTTTAAAGAAAATTCAAACGCCTTGAATTTGACGCTGAAGGACCTCCTTGTAAAACCGAGTTTCGCGATCTTCTGCTGTGGTGCCTGCCTCATTCAAATTGGCTATCCGGTGATAGGGACGTTCCTAGCCGACTACGCAGCCGAACACGGTGTCAGTTCAACCCAAAGTGCATACCTTTTGAGCGTGATGGGTAGGTAGATCATGCGCAGACAACTAACTGGAATTTGTTGATATACTAGTTTTCTTGCTTTGTTTTGTTCCGTTTGGTTTTTGGGTTGATTTATTGCCTTTTTTTTCCTTTCTTTTTAACCCCTTTTTTTTTTAGTTTCTTCTTTTTTTTTTCTTTTTTTTTTCTTGCTGTAATTTTCTTTTTTCCAAATAACTATTAAGCATATTATTACTTACGTATTATTGGTTTTGTATAATGTGTTTGTATGGCATCTGAGTTGGGAGCTCAGCTAGTAAGTAGTTTGGATTCAGTGGTCCTAGATTCGAGCCCACTTAGAGAACAAAATAAATGGCTGTTTCCAGGATATTCATAATCCCATTTTGGCCTGGTGTCCTCGGTGTGACACAATTCCAAGGTCAAAAGACATGTTCGGGGGGAGATTCTCTTCCCTGAATACCTGGTAATTGGTAGTGTCTTGCTCTGCATGAACTGTCACTGAGACGTTTCTGCTGACAGACAAGAATCATATTATTATATTACATGCCCTTAGTTCGACAGTTAACAGAGCATATATCCTTCTCACCCCACCCATGTTTTGTGTCATATTTTGATCTCACCGTCTCACTATTTTTATATTTTTTAAACATTTCCTCTAATCACCATGACTTAATTCTCACCGTCTCACTATTTTTATATTTTTTAAACATTTCCTCTAATCACCATGACTTAATTCTGTTCTTAATTTCATTGGATCGGGGTGGGGAGAGGGGGTCGAGGTGTCTTTCTTCCCAACTTTATAAACTATTAGTTTCATATCTTCATATCAGTGTTATAAAACCGGGTATATAAAAGGCATTGAATGAATATATAAATACATAAATAATAAAGTAGAGAAAAAAAAAGAAAAAAAAAGAGTCATCGCCTGGAAAGATGAGTAAATAAATTTAAGCTTTTGAACAAACGCTAAAGACTCCGCTATCTGATTAAATACACGATTTTATGAATAGATGGATGGCGTCTTTAACTTGTTCAACTTGTTAAGAACGACATTCTTAACCTCGCTTGATATAGGTGTGAGTGGGTCATTAAAATATACAGCTTTCAATTGTGGTGGAGCACTGCTGCATGTCGAGCGCAAAACAAAGTTGAAAAAGTAGTAGATCAAAAGAAACCACTCCAACAAGTCCATGCTTGGGCGCACACGACGTAAAAATGCCTACTCTCAATAATGCAGACATACATACAACACACGACACACACACACACACACACACACACACCTATGTAAGTGAGCACATACTATTATGGCATGCCTTGAATCGATGATTATTATTATAATTGATTTGATTTGGGGGTTTTTGTTGTGGTTTTTTTGTTTGTTGTTGTTTTTTGTTTTGTTTTGTTGGGGTTTTTTTTTCTTTTGTTTTTTGTTGTTTTTGTTCCAGGTCATCATTAGAAATTCCTTCACCTCCGAAACAAGTGCAGGAAGTTTCCACGCAAAAAAGGTTTCGTTTTCACTCCACTGAATATCCAGAATCGAATGGAGATTTGCTTCACCTTGAGAGACCCGTCAGCAACCCACAGCCTCTCAAGCCAAAGAAAAGACAAGCATTTTCTTTTCCACAGAGTAGGTCATCCTCATCTCCGTCCTTCCCTCACTCCGTGCGACAAAGTGCTCCTCCATCTCTGCTAGTTTCTACTCAAGGAAGTGAGTGTGTCTGAGCTTTTGACTCCGAAAGTGACTTGCCTTATATTAATGTTAGCCCTTCATCAAAAACTTCGTCCATCATGGTGAAATTATATATTAGATATTTTGCACATTGTTAAATTATAATTCTATATTGGTAAAGTGCTTTACTCACTCATGTTATAAAATGTTTGTTTTTTTCTTCTTTGGTAGGCTATCATTGTTGTTGATATGAAAAGAGACAGTTTGAATATATTGGTTTAATGTAAATCTTTGTTCTCTCTTGAAATAGTCCATGAGTAATTAATTCTTGCAAACCTTGAAGAAAGCATATTGTATTGTTGTGACGAAGAAGCAATTAAGTGATAATTGGTTAAGTATGCCTGAGTCATACATAATGATCATACATAATGGCATAGTTGATGTATGACAATTATGGTGTGATTTACTTCCTCTATCCTCATCCACCTTCATCCATGTCTTCCACTTCTCATGGTATACATTTTCATTTGTATCTTCTAATTAATCCTTAGATCATTGCTAATGGTTAACAAGGGAAATTTTAACTAATTAATCAATTAATCAATCAATCAATCAAACCAATCAATCAATGAATGAAATCTGTAATTAAATATAATTATTTATTTTACACCAGAGAGGCTGAGATAACTGAAGTATATTGCAACTATTAGAAACTGGATATTAAGAATCCTTCTGATGCTCTGCAATCAATAGCACAAGAAATTGAACCAGAAGAACTGGCATAAACATTTAAAATGTTTCCCACGCTGTAGCATCCCAAAACCTGCCCAAAAAGAATCAAAAGTAACACTCATGGATCTGTGATGAAATATTATTAGAAAGGGAAAGAAGCAAAGCAAAGATATGGCTTCACATCTCAGGAATACAAAAATATAAAGGCACATAAAAAATGGCTTGTTAAATGGGATAAAAAGTAGGCCATTGAACTGCAACTCTTTAATTCAGATATGTACACACAAAATATGATACTTTCCTTCTGTCTACATCCACCTGATGGACTAAATTGAAAAGCATGGACTGTAAAAAGTCACAGTGAGGATAAAGGCCTTTTATAAAATGCCAAAAAGTATGGTTATTGACAAAAGTGAAGCAGCCAACATCCCAACTGATGGAAAACATCAGAGAAAATAATCAACTTTATACATGTATTTCTGAGGGCAAGAATTGAATTCATTGGAAAAAGTATCCCAGATATCAGATGGGGACAAACTCTTGCCTGTTGAAAACTCAATAAAATGTTATCCATATGGAACAGTGAAAGCCTACACTTCAAATTGAAAATCCTTAACACCTGCATTTTTTCAACAGCTACATATGGACATAAAGCATGGACAATAAAAACAAATCCAAAAGAAAAAAAAGCAACAACAAAAAAGACAAAAAACAGAAAAACAAAAAAAAAACAACAAAAATGCAATCAATGCATTTGAGATAAAATGTTTAGGAAAGTAGGAAAAAATGGGGGCCTGGTGGAAGAGCGGTTAAGGCATTGAACTGTAACCTGTGAGTCATGGATTCGAGCCTACTTTGGCTGCTGTTGTTTTTTCCTTGGGCAAGAAAATCACCCCTATTGTCTGCCTTAGCCATGCTGCGCTCTGGTTGACGCCTGGGCCACCCCAGTCTTCCCTTGTAATAGAGCCTTAAGACAAATACCTAGGGATAATAAAGGGCATTTCAAACCTTTCATGGTTAGTGCTGATAAATTCAAAACATCTTATAATAGTATCACAAATACAAGCTTTACCATTATATGATTTTCTTTACCATCTGATTTCAGGATAAATCAGGTAGATTTTAAATATAGAATTTATGTCATACTCCTTTTGTGTTTATTTAAAATTTAATAAGTCATTTTCATTTTAACACAGACATACAGCCATATTACCTTACAGGCACAGTTTGCTGACTGTGATGCCTTGGCAGTTTCCCATAATCTTGGCTGATAGTGTCCACCCTTCTGCCCTGTTTTGAGCCAGTTATGTTATATGGCCAAGGTCCTTTATATAGCCAAGTTCCTTTATATAGCCAAGGTCCTTTACTTTAATAGTGTTCCAGTATAAAAGAGCAAGGGACATATTATGAAGCTTTCTTCATTCAAAGACAAATGGGTGGAAAAAGATAAATATTGCCGTTCCTCATGATCGTCCTTCATTTTGACATTTTGATCTGTATAAGGCATAAAATTAGCATTCAATAAAATTTTTTTTACGTGAGATTCATTAAAGATCATCTTTAAACAACTCTTTGCATATGCATGCCATTTTGTATAATTATGCCTATTGCTTTGTCTTTCATAGAGTGGTATTGATGTTTCGAAATAATTAAGTCTGAGCATGATAAATGGATTCATCACCCAGGTCTCCTCTGTGATAAGGAAGTGAAGAAAAATTAGAGATGTATAATATGCAAAATATATGTTATTGTATACATATCCAAGACTGCATGTACACTGCCTATGACAGGACAATGTTATTGTTATCATATATTATTGTTATCATATATTATTGTTACTATACACTGTTATCATATATTATGCAATATTTATGGTGATCTCCTATGTTGTGACATTTTCTTTTAGAGCAAATATGATTGTTGTAATCTGGCACATATATATTATTCATTTTGTTTGTATGTATCTTTTTGTTAAAAACTGTATGCATGTTTATATATAGGGTGCTGACAAAAAAGTAAAATTATCTTTAGCTTTAAAGGCTTTCTAAAAAAAAAAAAAAAAATCATCCTTGATCAGTTTCCAAAGTTGTTTGGCTTGTAGAATGATTATATTCTTACCATATGAGTTCACATGAAAGAAGTTTGAATGATCTCAAGAGCCAAAATGTACAGCGAGGTTGGAAAACACAATATTGAGACGAACAAGTCAGAAGCGATAGCAATAAAAAGGTGATGGGGCAATGACTGGTCATCCATTGATTTTAACAAATATACTATAAGTTAGATTTAATTGTTTATTGGCAGATGTTTATGTACGATTTTACTTTTGTTATATATCTATAGATTGTGCTCCTAAAGGCCGTTTCCTTCATATTGAGTTAATATTAACGCTCATGATAGAAATATAATAATTACTCATGTGGCCTGCCAAATAATTCTCAAAACTATTCTGTGATGTTTGCTTAAAGGAGCTTTTAAAAGTGGAGAAGTTTGTTTTGGGTTGGGGATTTTTGCTCTATCCTTTATACTGTTTGAACAATTAACAATGTTTCAAATTTGTTTTTGCTTCTTGTTGATTTTTAATTGACAAAAGCAATTATTATTGTGTAATAGAGCAATGCAGATAAAGGGAGTTTCTATGAATAATGGTTTTGATATCTTGATTGTGAAAACTAAGAGAGAAAGAATGGAAAAGAAAGGTATGTAGCCAAAACTAACTTTGTAGAGAAACAGGCGGCAGTCACCATAATAATCGTTTTAATTTTATACAATAAAACCAGCTAATATTTGATTAATGCTCTCTCCAAAATTATCACATTTCAGATTTCAAGTGTGCTTCTCCGTCACATTTCTTATCTTCTGATTCAGATCAAATGGATTAAGCTTAAGATTTAGATCTAGCACTAGTTTCTATATCTAGAACAACAAATTTGATTTCATTGCTGAAAATTATTAGTGCTCTATCCCCAGGCAAAGAAGTAGTAATTTTGTAATTATGTGAATCCCTAACCTTAAAAGAAAGTCAACAAAGAAAAGGGTTCATTTTTCACATGTGGGAATATGAAAGCAAAATTTAAAAAGTCATTGGAAAGATGTTACTCTTAAAGAATTAAGAAAGGAGATAGTTGCTTGGAGAATGCCTATGCCTACTGGTTGGTTCCATAGAAACTGATGATTTGACATGGCAAGTAACACTTTTTGTCTTTTGGGGTTACTCTTGACATTCTAGCTCATGTGTAAAAGTTATTCAATAGTTTGTCAAGAAACTTTACACTCAGTATAAAAAAGAAATAGGTCAAGTCAAGTCAAGCTTTATTGATTTTCATTCATACTTTCTGCTTCCATAAAACACATACCTGTAATTTTTAATTGTTAAAAACAATGTATTAAAAATCAAGTATATTCATGATTTATCAATAGGACTTTGTGAAAATTCACTTACATACTTTTACTGAATTTTTCTAGAACTGATTTTAATGTGAGTCCAATGACATATAGTAAAACTATTGACATCAGAAATTCGTTACAATTTTTTTTTACTTACTTTACTTTTTCCTTCCTCTTATGCCTTCCAGCGTCGAGGGGAGATGCAGTTTTCTCTCTTGGGCCATAT
>JBBPCV010328619.1:2500-12275 GCA_037974505.1 Plocamopherus tilesii
GTAGACATAAACATTGTAAGTCTGGTGTAGACATATACATTGTAAGTCTGGTGTAGTCATAAACATTGTAAGTCTGTTATAGACATTAACATTGTAAGCCTAGTGTAGACATAAACATTGTAAGTCTGGTGTAGACATAAACAATGGTTGTCTAGTGTAGACAAACACATTATAAGCCTAGTGTTGACATAAACATTGTAAGTTTGGTGTAGACATAAACAATGGTTGTCTAGTGTAGACAAACACATTGTAAATGTGGTGTAGACATAAACATTGTAAGTGTGGTGTAGACATAAACATTGTAAGTCTGGTGTAGACATAAACATTGTATTTCGCGAGAGCGCCAAAGCCGCCAATAGGGGTGAATTTTCTTGCCCAAGGAAGGAGCGAGATGACGAGTCGGGGTACAGTGAAATGTCTTAACCACTCGGCTACCAGGCCCACTCATTTAGGTCTGGTGTCGATATTAAACGACGAAAGCCTTGTGTAAACATAAACATTTCAAGTCTGGTGTAGAGTTAAGCGACGTAAGTCTTTTGTAGACATAAACATTTCAAGTGTGGTGTAGAGTTAAACGACGCAAGCCCTGTGTAAACATAAACATTTCAAGTGTGGTGTAGAATTAAACGACGTAAGTCTTTTGTAGACATAAACATTTTAAGTCTGGTTTAGAATTAAACGACGTAAGTCTTTTGTAGACATAAACATTTTAAGTCTGGTGTAGAATTAAACGACGTAAGTCTTTTGTAGACAGAAACATTTTATGTCTGGTGTAGAATTAAACGACGTAAGTCTTTTGTAGACAGAAACATTTTAAGTCTGGTGTAGACATAAACGATGTAAGTCAGGTATAATAAAAAATAAAATAGATCCCTTTATTAGCTCCAGGGGAGAATGCGTCTTTTGTAAGCCCGCTATAGACCTTGACCCAACCGGCAAAAAGTGTATTATGTGCTCTTTATGAATTTCGACTTTTGCATTGGATATATTATAACGTTTTATTCATTCTATTTTATACCATTTCCTTGTCAAACCTCCGGAGAGTATTTTATGTAAATTCTAATATTTAATAGTAATTTTAAGGGCAATACCATTTTAATACCATTTTAAATTTAAATTAACAAATTAAAGCACTAAACAGTAGCCACTGCCGCAGGGAACGTCCGGATCGCGGTGGCATTCGTAAACAACGTGCAAGTCCGGTACACAAAGGTCACAGCCGCCCGTAGCCCACTCCGAGGAAAAACTGGACCATAATATAACGTCCTCGAAAGGGAAAAGTAGCAAAGCGTGCAATAATGTCAATAATGAATATGTAAATGGGAGGAAAACCAAGAATAAACCCTGTGACAACACGTCTAGCCAACGAGTCGCTAGTAGGCCGAAAACTCGCCGATATAACAATCCAATATACGCTTGTACGTACAACACACGAACTCTTAAAACGGATGATGACACCCAAAGACTTCTTGACGAAATAAGAAACATAAAGTGGCATGTCATTAGCTTACGAGAAAGATGAATAAGAGGAGAGGGACTTACAGAGCTGAAAAATGGCATACGGTTATACGAAAGTGACAAAACTGAAGACAATCCGGACGTAAAAAAAGGAATGGCATTTCCGATAAACAAAAACAAAAAACGTAGCTTTCCTTACTTCCTCCTTGGCGATATGTCTTTAACTCACATAATCATCACGTCTTCTTGCCTCTTTGTTTGTAAGTATTTCTTCTAAGCTTATTTCTTTTCTTTGATTATAATTTTGACATTTTTGCTCCACAAAGCTGTTCTCTTTATTCGCTTCCTGTTAGAGACTTCCATAGCACATTAATTGGGTAGAGTTTTCCTATACAATTGCCACTTTTCACCTATTGTGCTTGGATTCAGATATATCAAAACCAAATGATTGTCACTTACTTACTTACATACTTACTTTCTTACTTACATACTTACTTACTTACTTACTTACTTACATACATACTTACATACTTACATACTTACATACTTACTTACTTACTTACATACTTACATACATACTTACTTACTTACTTACACACTAACATACTTACTTACTTACTTACTTACTTACATACATACTTACTTACTTACATACTTTCTTACTTACTTACTTACTTATTTACTTACATACTTACTTACTTACTTACTTATATACTTACTTACTTACTTACATACTTACTTACTTACTTACTGACATACTTACTTACTTACTTACTTACTTACTTACTTATGCCTACAACCCATCCTGGGGCAAAGGCCGCCGACAAAGGTCATCCAAACACCGCGATCCAGGGCGATTTTCTAGGACTGGGTCCAGGTCTTCCTCATTGCAGTCAAGTCTGCATGCAGGTCACGGCGCAATGAATTTCTTGGGTGGCTTCTTTTCCGTTTCCCCTGCGGGTTCCAAGACAAAGTCTGCTTAGTGATGTTATCAGCTGGCTTCTTCAGGGTGTGGCCTATCCATCTCCGCCATCTTTCCTGGATCTCAGCATCAGCTGGCTTCTAGTTGGTTTGTTGCCACGGGTCTTCACTGCTGATTTTATCTGGCCACTTGATCCCCAGTGTGTGTCTCAGACACTGGTTTATGAAAGTCTGGACTTTGTTGACAATGGTGTTTGTTGTTCGTCACGTCTCAGCACCATAGAAAGGATTGCTTTGATGTTACTATTGAAGATTCTGATTTTGGGTCTACTGGACAGTGGTTTTTTGCTTTCCAGATGTTTTTCAGCTGAAGGAAGGCCAATCTTTCTTTTCCAATCCTTATTTTTACGTCGGCATCTGTTCCACCTTGAAGATCGACGACGCCACCAAGATAGGAGAATTTGTCTACATCCTCCAGTGCATTTCCTTCCAACGTAATGAGAGCTTGATTTGTGCCTTTAGCTTTCAGGACCTTCGTTTTATTCTGGTGGATTTTCAACCCGATGCTGGTTGATGTTTCTGCAACAGTAGTTGTCTTTTCTTGCATCTGTTGCTGATTGCAAGACAGCAGGGCCAGGTCATCTGTAAAGTCGAGGTCATCCACTGGATGCCATTGCGTCTGCTTGCAGTAGATGTCTTCATGACTCAGTCAATGACGAGTAGGAAGAGGAACGGCGAGAGCAAACAGTCCTTTCTCACCCCTGTTTTCACTTCGAAGGCCTCTGTAAGCTGACCATCATGTAGGACTCTGCAGGACATTCCTTCATAAGAGTTCTGTATGATGTTGGTGATGTTGGGTGGTACGTCGTAAAGACGCATCAGCTTCCACAGCGTAGCTCGATCTACACTGTCAAGGGTCTTCTCGTAGTCTATAAAGTTTATGTACAGAGATGTGTTCCACTCCAATGATTGCTCGAGGAGGATTTGGAGGGTGGCGATCTGGTCGGTGCAGGATCTATCTTTACGGAAGCCAGCTTTTTGATCTCTAAGGTTCAGATCTACCTGATCTTTCATTCTCACTTGAAGTATCATATTGAATACTTTGCATGGTACCGAGATCAAGTTGATTCCTCGATAGTTTGAGCAGGAACTGAGGTCGCTTTCCTTTGGCAGTTTCATGAAATAACCCTCCTTCCATTCAGCAGGGACTTGTTTCCCCTTCCAGATATTAGCCACTTTTACCATACCGCCTACGTCAGCTTTCAGAACATCTGCTGGAAGGCCATCTGGACCAGCAGCCTTTCCATGTTTGTCTTTCACTGGCCGTTCTGTTTTAATGAACTTTCCTGACAGCTTTCATGTCATGCCATACAAGACTTTTAAGTTATCATCAATTGACTCTTCTTCCCTCAACACCTCTTGCAGGACCTCGTAGTGGTTGGATATTTCTATTTGGAATTCTTCCTTCTTGGTAGGGTCTTTCAAAATGGCGTTGAATCTCAGGCGTTGGGAGGCTCCGCATGTCCATTCCTCCTCAGCTTTAATTTCAAGCGTGCTGCCAGTAGATGACGGTCTTAGGGGACATCTGCTCCTTTCCGTACGCGGACATCCAAGTGGGATCGTCGAAACTTCTTGCAGAAGCAGATCTGGTCTATCTGGTTTTCAGTTGAGTGATCGGGCAAAACCCAGGAGTCTTGTGGATTCTTTTGTGTGGGAATATGCTTCCTCCTATGACAAGATGATTTGCTGCGCACAGGTCGGTAAACCTCTCTCCGTTCTCATTCATGTCGCCAAGCCCATGCTACCTCATAATATCTTCGTAGCCTGTGTTGTTATTGCCAACCTTCGCGTTGGCAATGCTAATGTCTCTTTTAGAGAGACTCTTAAGGACTCTTTGAAAGTCTTTCATAGTAATCCTCGTTTCCCTCCTCTTCGCTGTCGTTTGTAGGGGCGTAGCACTGTATGATGGTCAGATTGAGACAAAGTTTTTTTTAGTTCTGAAGGACGCTGTGATGATCCGGGGACCACGAGCTTGCCATCCAATCTCTGTGCAGCCTGGGACCGCAGCAGTGCGATTCCTTGTGTGTACGGCACACTATCCTCCCCGTGGCCTGAATAAAGTAGTAATAATCCTGATGTTAATCGAATTTTCGATGCGCCTGTCCATCTAGTTTCGCTGAAGGCCAAGATGCTAAGCTGATAATTTCTTATTTTTGTGTCCACTTGAACTGTCTTGGCTGTTTGGAACATGGTCTGGACAATCCATGTTCCGATGGTGATGGTGGTCCTGGTATTTAGGATGGGAGTCGGTTGAGTAGTTTCCAGGTTCTGGCTTTCACCACTCAACGTCTTGGATCCTGTAGCTGCCGATTCATCCTCACCAGGGCCGACGTGTCATGGATTTTCCTTGGAAGCGTTTCTGTTAGTTCTTTGACTGGAGGAGGTTGTTAGCCTCCTGCCCAACCCCCGGACTTGGAGGACCAGGGTTTTCTGTCGCGGTTTTCCTTCTCTTATACTACGTTGGTCCACGAGTGCAAACTTCCCCCCCCCTCCATCCGCTACCGGCCGACGCGCCCCAATACGCTGTGCAGTCCCAGCGCGAGGCAAATGATTCAGAGAAATAACAATATACGAAATGAACTCGGATTGACATAAAGAAGACGACCCTAGAAACGAAATCGAGCTATGGCTTTTGGATGCTGGAATGTTAGGGCAATAAATGGAAAAGAGTAAGAATTAGATGAATAAATAGACAAATTCAATGTAGATATTTTGGCTATCACAGAAACAAAAACGAAAGGACAGGGAGTAGAAAACGTAAGACCAAACCATACTTTGATCTTTGAGTGTCTGTCATACTTTGAGAGTTAATAGATGAGTTGAAATATTTAGCGACCGTCACTTAGTGATGACAAAAATGAGATTACTGACAGAGAACAGCAAACAGAAAAGAATAGAAGAAAGGGCTAATTAACTCAAAATAGAAGAACTGAGAAAACCAGAAGTAAAACAGACATACCAATCAATGATAAAAAGATGGATTTGTGAAGAGCAGATCGATCTAAATAATTGCACAATAGATGAAAAGTGGCAACTGTATAGGAAATGTCTCCTCCATTGTGTTGAGGGGGTATTTGGCAGAAAACAAATGTAGGGAGGTAAGAAAATAACAACCTTGGAACAAGCTTGGAAGAAATACTTTCAGACAAAAAGGCAAGAAGACAGGAGAGATTATGTGAGTAAAAGAAATAGGAAGTAAGGAAAGCTAAGCAGGAACAGTGGGAAGAGTTTTAGGGGAAAAACTCTAGAAAGTCACCAAGGAAACAAAAAGCTGTTTTGGAGAGCAATGAAGAGCGTGAGAAAAACCAAGATATGGTCAGTCAGACAAATTAAGAACACCAATGGAGAAATAGCGAAGGAAGAAAATGATATTATGGAAACCTAGAGAAAGTATTTTCAGGATCTACGTCCAGAACGCATATGAAACAACGCGTACAAGCCACGTGATAGGAACGCCTTAAAAAGGTGAGAGCAGTGAAGGTATAGATATCTCAATGGAAGAAATCTAAACAGCTGTTAAGAAAACTAAGGTAGTAGAGTCTAGAGGTACATATGAGATATATCCAGAAATGATTAAAAACCAAGGAAGAGAGGCAGATGAACTACTGCATGCAATTTGCCAATTAGCATGGAAGCTGAAGCAAGTGTCTGATGACTAGCGAAAAGGAACAATAATACCAATACACAAGAAAGGATCTACAAAGGATCTACAATGGAATGCGCAAACTATAGAGGAATTTCAATATTAAGGGTACCAGGAAAAGATTATGCCAGAATTTTAGAAATGAGTCTTCGGAAAAAAGTGGATGGCCAGATTGAAGAGCACCAGGGCGGATTCAGGCCAGGAAGAAGGGTGTAAGATTACATATTTACAACTAGGTAGGTTATAGAACGATTCATTGAAAGAAATATCAAGAAGCACCTCAATTTTGCAGATCTAGAAAAGGCATTTGATGCCGTAAGAAGAGATGAACTATGGAATTCCCTAGAAGAACATAATGTGAGGCAAAACGTATTAGAATCTGTTAAAAGTTTTTACAATAAACCAGCATGTGCTGTGAGAGTGGCACTGAATGTGTCTGAATAATTTGAAGTAGATATAGGAGTTAGACAGGGTTGTATACTAAGCTCGCGCTTGTTTATCGTGATTATGGATTCTGTTGCAAGGGCATGTTAAATAATGAAAAAATGAATGTTGGTATTTGGAAACTCAAACCAGTAAATCTTACATTGCTTTCATTTGTTGATGATTTTGCTATGTTTGGAAATCTGAAGGTGACCTTCAGTATAATATTAACATACTAAGCAAAGAACGGAGTAAAAGAGGAATGAAATTAAATGTAAAGAAAACAAAAACAATGCTAATAAATAGAGAAACTAAAACACACAATCTTAAACTAGGTAGAGATTTACTAGAGCTAAAAGTTACAACGATCTGGGAGTAAAGATTAACTCCGAGAGTAAATTAAGAGAAGAAATCAACCAGAGAATTCAAAAGGCAACAGCAGCTTATCATCATCGAAGAAGGGCGTTAATAGGTAAAAAAAGAATTGTCAATAAACACCAAAATACAAAACAAAATAAAACAAAATTCATCTACCCTCCTATGCTCTGGATCTTAATCTTATATTTATTACTTTGTTTTCACGCCAATAAATAAATAGCATGAGACAATTGCTTTCTCTTACCTTCACGTAAAGACCAGTCCATGCCCATCTCAAGAGCTTCTTCCAAATTTCTGGTAAAATAAACAGAAAAAAATTTTTATAAGCATTTCATTCCCTATAATTATAATTATAATTAACACGAGTGGTCTATCTGTATAGTCTTAGAGAGAAAAAATATTCAAGGATGAGTAAAAAAAAAAAATAATGTGTCTTCATTATTTAAAAGTGTATGATTATTAAAAGAGCTTACCATCCCATTAAATGATGTGAGAAACTATAGCATAAATCTGATCTACAATAAACCCTTTAACTTACTGAGCAGTCATTGGAATAATTCCTTTAGAGCCTACTCCAACAGGAATGTGATCAAACAAGCACTGGGCCAATTGCTCTTTCACTGGCAGCACATCTTTTACATGTAAATTAGTTCGAAGCAGTCGCACACCACAGTTGATATCAAAACCGACACCGCCTGGTGATACGACAGCCTTGGGATCATTCATGTCAAATGCTGCCATGTTTCCTGAGATGAAACAAAATGTATTCGCACTATTAATTCTCATCATAAGGTGTGATGCTTTAGGGCCACAATTTTGATCACTCTAGACTAGATATTGTAAGATCATACATTAGTCAACGTTCCTATATTTCTACTCATTTCAAATGCACAGCAGCCATCTTTTGTGGTGGCTACAAAAAGTCTCAAAGCAATTATGAGAGAAAAATATGCATTAGATGGTCATCAATGCATTACTATAGAGTGACAAATGCTTCATCTTCAGTTTAAAACTAAATACTTAAAAGTCTTCTAAAAAAAGTATCAATTTCAAGGACCATCATCTATTATAGCAATGATATAAAAATAAGAATCATCTCCTTTACAAAATAAAATGTACATGATAAGCTATGTAAAAGGATGTAAATAATCTTACCAATTGCAAAACCATATCCTGAATGAACATCTGGCAAGCCTATGGATTTCTGGACAAATTAAATACAAATCATTCAAGCATAATTTCAAAATTATGCACTTTCACCGAGTAATATGTATGATTATATAAATGCATAAAAACTGGACTCTTCATTCAAGCAAAAAAGATTTTTAAAATCCTAGATCTTGTCTACATTTAGATATATCTTATTTTACTGAAATGATATATCTTATTTTACAGAACTGTTAGGCGTTGTATTTAAATTAAAAAAAGAAAAAAAAAATTCTAGCGTAACAACCTGAGTCACACAGTAAATAATACATAAAAGTTTTGAAAAAGAATGAGTAAACATACTAAAAAGAACTCTATTGAATAAAAGTTCCGAGATGACATCAGGGTCCACCTGTTTAAATAGGACTTTCATTGCAATAATAAATATGCTTACACAGCCTTTTATTAGATTGAGTCAATAATAATGGCATTTCCACCATATATACAAATGAGCTGTTGAAATTGGTTATGATTCTTAGAAGTAGTAGACTGAAAACACTTTTTTTCTTCTTCTTTTTGCAATGAGTCTTTTCAAGATTTTTGTAGGCCATGGTATACTATGATAGGCCTACCTTTAAATTCATAAACTGCCAACAAGTTCTTACGAAGGAGAAAGGATATCGAGGTGTACCTCATGTTGCAATTTATTTTTCCTTTTGTTATACAGACATAGTTAAATTTAAAATGAAATTTCCAAATATCCATCTACTTTAAAAAGCACCATTCCTAAAGAGCTCTTATGTGCATATTCATTAAACTTCTATGCTTGATGTGCCATAAAAGAAGGCCTTTTCCATCCTCAAAACTGTCTAAAATCCATTAAGACAACAGGCATTTTGCAGGAGTACGACTCTAGCAAACCAACAGGACCATTCACTGGCTAAAGTCCAGAACTAATTACACACCTTAGTGGGGTGAACAAATATAGGTAAAGTACTTTTTACAAGATCTCAAATGTGGCACTGATGTTGGGATATGTGATTTAGTGTTTTCAACATGCTCGCTGATTAACGTGCTCTGGTCAACCAGTGATGATTTGCAGCCAAAAGTCCAACCACAGGATGTTATATATGGTTGAGGAATGGGAAACAGCCAATGGATAATGGAATGTGGTCACAAAGGTTGAAAGTCATACATAAAGTGTATATTTCCAGCACTCTAGTTAATGTGTTCTAGCTTGCCTACCTTATGGTAGAGACTGAATTTTCCTATCCCTACACATTAATATACAACCAATCATTCTATATTTTGACATTTGCTGATTAGAAGATTGTATTATAAATTTGTCTCTACACTCTACACTGTGCCAGTCGTTTGGCATATATCTTCAGAAGTGCATAAATTACTTATCTCAGCACAATGCTCTTTCCTAGTTAGATTTAAAGCAACAATTACCTAGCTACATGCAAATTCATTAAGCATTAACTAACATGAATATCTCAAAACTAATAGATAGTTTCAATTTTTATATCTTAATCTAGTGTGTGTTATAAGATTGTGACTGTTCTTTTTTTCTTTTTGGGCACACACATCTTATTTATAATTTACTACATATAACAGGGTATATATACTATATACTCTCACTTAAAACAACAACAAAAAAAAAGAATCTCAGAGCGTGGTGGGGGGGGGGGGGAGGGGGGGGGGGGGGGGGGGGGGGGGGGGGGGGGGGGGGGGGGGGGGGGG
>JBBPCV010329729.1:0-12275 GCA_037974505.1 Plocamopherus tilesii
ATGATGATGATGATGATGATGATGATGATGATGATGATTATGATGATGATGATGATGATGATGATGATGATGATGATAATGATAATGATAAGGATAATGATATTGATAATACAAATAATAACACTACACTAATAATACAAAAAATAATAATAACCAGAAATTTAATTTTACAAACCCATTAACAAAAATAGATCTTAAAGTGATCCTGGATGAAATGGCCTCTCAGGACCCAACAGTCCAGCACACCAACAAAAAACGATGGCACCACTTAGACTTGTCCATCAAAACGAAAGACTCAATAAGCTAAAAGGGGTCTACAAGCTGCAACAGTTTAAGAACGGTCACAACAAAAAACAAAACAAAAAAAACAACAAAAAAAACAACAACATTTTAGAAAGCGTGAGAGGGAGAGTTAATATTCTTTTTCCATCAACCTTTCATTTACAGAAAGTTCTTTATTTTTATATACAACAATATGATTCAGTATCTATACCAATGAAAAAACAATTGTTTTCAATAATAAAATATACAATATTTATTTGGGTTCAATCCTAGTTTGAACCCAGCTCAAGGCACTATATCCATGTGTATTTAAGTATGTCATTTCAAATTCCATTTTATTTCAGCGATCTTTAGAATACTTACTTCTTCCTTAAACGACATAAGCTTATTCAAACACTACTTAGGTCACTCATTCCTTTAAAGTAATATAATTCACCGGATATACCCCAGAATGATCATCTGCCTGGGTTATCAATACCTGTTATTCATTGAGTATATGCCATCTTCTTACAGGCATGGCCAGAGGATGCTCTCGAGCTTGTGGCAAACAAATTCCTTGATGATGTTGAAATGTCATCAGAAGTCAGATGCAACACAGTTGTTATGTGCAAACAATTTCATGAAAGTGTCAGAGCCCTTTCTCAAAGGTAACTTTTGCTTTTATCCGTGTCATAAAAGAATCCAAACCATTGTTTAACTGTCCTTATTCATAATAATTTTTTTACACACGTATCATAAACTGAAGGACTATGTAGAAAGCACTCTGATAAGAATAAACAGCTCTCAGTTCAAACAGAAAAAAATGTAGGTGATACAAGTGTAATGCCATATGAATGATGGCTAATAGTAAGAACTTCTTATGACTTCTACAAAGAGATCTCTAAGGACCAGCATATATTTACACAGTTTATTGTGGTGCAACAATATTGTATATTACCATAAAATCAGTGACTGCATTATATTTTTAAATGCCATGCTTTTTCAATCTAATAATTTTTGGATAGTGTATAAGAGTTTCGCTTGATACATGTTGTAATTACATAACTTCTCTAGCTAACTGGTGGGACAACCATGCCAATAGCTGGTTGTTGGCTAGAAAAAAAAAAAAAAAAAAAAATTGTGAATGGTAGAAACATGTAGATATGCATCAAATGCTTGTCATTCAAATGCATGTTATTAATTCATAATTATGATGTTCATGTCTTTATTATTATGTATAACTTTTTATAGGTATTATGACATCATGAGGAGAGTCAATTATGTGACGCCAACATCCTATTTGGAGTTGATCAAGACTTTCAAATCACTGCTATCCAAGAAGCGTTTGGAAATCATGACATTGAAGAATAGGTACATTGTTGGTCTTGAGAAGCTTCAGTTCTCAGAAAACCAGGTAAGTCAAAGATAATCGTTGTTATAGTGGTGAATGGAAATTGTCAGTCATCTTGGTCTTTTGGAATGACAAGGAAAAAGCAGCTTCTGTTATTTGAAAAACCAAGATTTGCACATTAATTATTATAATAATGATGATTATAATAATGATAATAATAATAATAATAATAATAATTATAATAATAATAATAATAATAATAGTAGTAGTAATAATAATAGTAATAATAATAATAATAATAATAATAATAATAATAATAATAATAATAATAATAATTCATTCTTTCTCTTCAGGTCAATGTTATGCAAGGAGAGTTGATGGACCTTAAACCAAAACTCATAGAGACGAGCCAAGAAACAGAGGAATTGATTGGTATTATAGAAAAGGAAACCATTGACGTTGAGAACATCAAGCGAATAGTGGAAGTAGATGAGGCTGTGGCCAACAAGTCAGCTCAGGAAGCAGAAGCCATAAAGGTATGTAAAGACTGACATTAATACAAACTTATTCCATGGATCCCTGCCATTCAACAAAAGCTGCATTTAAATTAAAAGCAATTTATGTTTCAAGTATTGCCTTAAAATGACATACTATTCATTCAGGTCACATTGTCAAAAAGTGGACACAAATTTGGAGCTGTTATATATATACTGATATTGGTACATACTCTGTCTATTTAATTAGTTAACTTTATGCATTTGTCACTCTATAAATACAAAAGGGACTACTTTCTTTTAAAGTCATCCTCTGGTGGTTAACTTAAAAAGATTGCAAAGCTCTTTCATTAAAGGTGCTGGCTGGTTTAGTTGGTAAAATGCTCTTGTATCATGGTAAAATGAAATTTCCTAGAACTTTTAGAATATGGAATAAACTACCAATCAATGTAAAATATAGTGGGGATGTTGAGAATTTAAAAATAAAACAACTTAAATTTATAACATTAACCTGTGAAGTAAATCTAAGGATCTATGTCTTTGGTCTAATAAATTATTATAACATCTACTGATATATAAAATCAATGGGTCTCATATTTTCTCATTTATAACTATCATGGTAACTGTATTACATTTGCTTACTTCTCTTATTTGGTTTTCTACAGATTGACTGTGAGGAAAAATTATCCATAGCAATGCCGGCTATGAATGCTGCCATTTCTGCCCTGGACACCCTCAAGCAGTCTGACATCACAATTGTCAAAACAATGACCAACCCACCGTCAGGCGTTAAGTTAGTCATGGAATCAATTTGCATCATGAAGGTTAGAAATTGTTTGTATGAGTGGAAAATCAATTTAGTGTATCAATGGAAAAAAAAAATAATAGCAGCAACAACATTATTGTATGCTTGCGAATTTACTGTATTGTTGTTATTATTCACCTTGAAACAAAAGTAAAACTTTCATAAATTGACAATGAGGAAATTTTTTTTTTCGTATAGCTGTTTGCTTTCAATCTTTTTTCATACTTATTATCAATAAAGTTTATAAGCTTATTTAATTTAAAGTTTTTCCCTCTTGCTTATTTGCCATCCATGTTTACTATTCAAAGAAGAGCTCAACCCAAAATATCAATAGTCCTTTTTAATTTAATAGGCAGTTAAACCTTAAGTCCCTGAAAAAAAAAATGTTCACAGCATGTCATTGAGTGAGGCCACAGTTTGTTTACTGTATTAAAATGATAATTTTTGATTCCTGACTTGCAAATGAGTACAATGCAATGATAGGAAGATAAGCGTTGACTTTTTTTTTTTACACTATATGACAGATTGACAAAATTTACAAATCACATACAGACGCTTTGCATCACTTGTGCATTCCAAGCGACAAATACACCCTCTACAAACGTTTTGCATTACAAAAAATTAACATCCATTCTCTCACATGAAATTACAGTCACATACAAAAAGATCTAGCCTTTCAATACCAAAGATCTCTACTTCCACTTCAAATTTAGGCAACATACAGAGTCGACCATCTTCCATCCTATACCAATAATTTTCAGTGTAGAGTTATCTTACTTGTTTTATATGATTATTGTTTCCTTTTTTTTTTTTTTTTTTAGGGAATAAAACCCGAGAAGAAAGTCGATGCAAATGGAAAGCAAATAGAAGACTACTGGCCCGCAGCTAAAAAGGTAAGTAAATATTCTTAAAGATTTTATATTGCTCGCTTTGATCAAAAAGAAAAAACAAAACAAACCAAAAACCACAAACAAAGAGATGAACAAATCATTGAACCAAGATGAACCTGTTGAACAATCTGCTACCTATGGAACCTGTTGAACAATCTGCTACCTATCTACACATCATTTTTAGATATGCAGTTGACAGTCAACATTTTGTTGTTAGAGTCAATTGTCATTTGTTTACTTGAATTTCTCCTTCAAAATGAAGTGAAACGTTTGTATGAAAGTGGAATTCCACTCATGCAGTATTATCTTTATGTCTTTGAGTTTGATGAAAGGGGCAAGGGAGATTTATAGGGGAATGTTTAAATGATCTTACTCAGAGTAAGGGAGTGTAATAAATTAATGCTCCTTCTTAGAGTTCAAACCAAACTATAATGATAATTTGGGATTTACTCCTTTTCATATGATATTAATAGGCAAAAGCATACCAAAATAAAATGGAAACAGAAATATTAACCAAACCAACAATTAAATAAATTACCCTTAGTAATTAATGTCTTATACAAACAAGTCAGTTGTCCCTTAAAATAGCTTCACTGACAGCAATGTAGACGCCTTTCTTCCCAAAAATTGTACTACATTGACTTAAATCTAAGAGAAACACATTTCCAGGAATGTTGAAAGAGATTTGTTGAAATGATTTTCTTAATTGTTAGAATTTTGCCTCTTAATATTTCCTTCTTTTATCTTTTTTCTTTTTACTTTTACTTTTTTTAATTCTTGAAAAAAAAAGAAGAAGCACATCATAATATTTTTTGGATGTTTTGCAGATGTTAGGAGATTTGAGATTCCTGGAATCATTAAAAGAATATGACAAGGATCACATTCCTGCCCCTACCATAAAGAAGATTCGGGATCGTTACATCACTAATAAAGAGTTTGATCCAGCTATCATAAAAAATGTTTCCTCTGCATGTGAAGGACTTTGTAAGTGGGTGAAAGCCATTGATGTCTATGACAGTGTAGCCAAGGTAAGACCAATTCTTTTGTTTTGAAATGTGAGGTACCGGTGTATAGATTAACATTTTTTTTTACAAACATCCTAGTGGATTGTAGATTTAAATCTGGATAAAAGCATCATTTCAGTTATATTTTAGACCAGAGCTCGGATTGAACAAATATGATTTTTTTTCTTTGGTCAAAATTTGTATCACTGGTATTATAATTTTTGCTGATGATATTTTAGGGGTGGAAGGGGATTTGTATTCATTGTTTGCTTTTATGCTTTTGATTTTGCTTACAATGCAGGAATCTATAAGAGAATTTGTATAATGTGTATAATAGCAAAGTTGAAATGAATGATTTATTTAGTAGCATCAAATATTTGAAAATGAAACTACAAACATTTATAATTTCTTCCATTATGGAGATCTCTTTTCCAAATAATGTATGTATACACTCACTATCAGTTAAAAGCAAAACAGAAACAACAACTACAACAAGAACTAAAATAAACAACAAAAGACAAGAAGTGAAAAATAAATTAGGGGAAGTAGGGTTTATACGATTAAGAATTATGAGACCTTAAAGTATACAGTAAATGGCAATTATTGAAACAAAAATATCTCATGAAGGCTTTTTCTGCCAGGTTGTCGCCCCAAAGAAAGAGAGCTTGGAAGCTGCCAATGCAGTGCTTGCTGAACAGATGGAAAAGCTCCGTATCAAACAAGCTGAATTAAAATCTGTCACAGACAAACTGCAAGCCCTCAATGACAATCTGGTGCAGAAGCAAACTGAGAAAAAAGTGAGGAACAGAGTGTATATTTGGGGGTTGTCTTAGATTAATTTGATATGCTGGACATAACATAAAAAGAAAACGAATGCTTGAATTTTTTTTTTTTTAATTTATTGGTATGATGATCTCAAGTTCGATGTAGTATGCATAGATGGCAGATAAGTTCAATGCACCATGCAGCTATCAAGGGATCCCCCTCTGTCTCTGTCTGCCTCTGTCTTTATCTGCCTGCTTGTCTGTCTACCTATCTGTTTGTCTGTCTGTTTAACTGTCTGTATATCTGTCTGTCTATCTGTCTGTCTATCTACTTCCTTCCATATCTCCTTGCAACATTCCCCTTTCCAAAGTTTTATTATAAATTCCATATCCGTAATATCTACATTTGAGTTCAAGTTACTTTTATGGTTTTCCAGAATCTAGAAGACAACATTGAACTTACCAAGGTGAAGATTGATCGTGCCAACAAATTGATCAGTGGCTTAGGAGGAGAGAAAGAGAGATGGACTCAGGTGACAATAACTAATGATAATGACAGTAATAATAATAATAAAAATAATAATAATAATAATAATTATAATGATAATAATAGTAATAGTAATAATAATAATAAAAATAATAATAATAATAATAATAATAGTAATAATAATAATAATGATAATAATAATAATAAAAGTAATAATAAGAATAATCAGAATAATTCTAATTAATGATAATAATTGATTAATAATGATGATAATTGTGATTCTAATCATTCTTACAGAATGTAGAGCAGCTGAATGCCACGTATGACAACATCATCGGTGACGTTTTGCTGTCGGCAGGTTTGGTAGCCTACCTTGGCCCATTTATTCTTGACTACAGACAGGTAAGACCTTACTGTGGCATTGTGTTTCTTTAATGGAAAAGGATTTTTCTCAGATCTCAGCACCACAGCCGAGACTCAGTCCTTAGACGCCAGGTTCCACAGGAAACGTGTTATAATCATCATAGCATCACTTTCCGTCAAGATAATGCTGCTGCTGACATCCAATTTCTGGACTTTAATTATTCACATTTTATACACCTGTCTTTTTAATTTCTTTAAAAAAATCATTACGTCATTGGGCAAGACTTTTTCTTAAATATTCTATAATGGCTATTGCAAAATAAATTCTATTAAACAAAAAATTTAGTTCTTCATTACCATTACCATTGTAGAATGAATTCAAAGAGCATTATTTCACCCTTTGTACCATACAGGATTGCGTCCATAATTGGTTTAAATCCTGTCAAGAAAAGGAAGTGCCTGTGTCCGATGTCTTTTCACTGTCAGCTACTCTTGGGGATCCGGTGAAGATAAGGGACTGGCAAATTGCAGGACTACCTGCTGACAAGTATGGCTTTGTCTCATAAACTAGATTTTCCTTCTTTTTTCAGTTTTGATTCTCCTCTCTTCTTGCCCTCCTCACTTTCCCACTCATCTTTGATATCCTAGTCCTCCTTATGCTTACTCTCCATTTCTTCTGTATTGCTTGTCTTTGTTTTCTCCTTTCTATTTTCCTCCTACTCTCCTTTTTTCATCCTTATTCTTGCTCATCTTTTTTCTTTTCCTTTTCTAGTTCTTGTTGTTTTCTGTATTTTCTCCCTCCTCTTCCTCTTAACCCTAATCATCATCTTCCCTTTTTCCATTCTTCGTCCTTCTCTTGTTATGATTAATGCAATTATTATCACTATTATCAGTTTATTGAAGAAAACATTCTTGCTGTCTTTCATCCATTGCCAGTTATTCTGTTGATAATGCCATTATTGTCACCTCGGCCAATCGATGGCCTTTGATGATTGACCCTCAAGGTCAAGCCAACAAGTGGGTGAAAAACATGGAGAAATCCAACAAGTTGGAGGTCATCAAGCTAAGTAATCCCAACTTTGTTCGGTCCCTTGAAAATTGTCTGCAGGTAATTGAAAAAAATCCCAACAAAGCAACCTTTTGTGACTAGTTTCGTGTTAGATAAAATTGCTGTTTGATATGGACTTTTGTATTATATATGAGAAAAAGACAGATTTGTCAAAGCATGATAAGAAAGAATGAATGTAATAGAATATTTTATGCTTTTAATGGCAAGTGATCCATGATGCCATGGATAACAGATAAATAACTGACGAGATATATACATTTTGCAACATATTATAAAGAAAAAAAAAATTGGTGATAAATATATATGAAGCAATCAAGAATAAAGATTTTTCTAGTGGAACAGTATTTATATATACATATGTATATATTTTTACCTTTTTTATGCATTTATATCCTTTTAGTTTGGTAACCCATGTCTCTTGGAAAACATCGGAGAAGAATTAGACCCCATTCTAGAATCCATTTTGCTCAAGCAAACTTTTAAACAGGTGAGAAATTAAAAAAAAAAATATATTTTTTTTTGCTTCATTTAATGTGGTTGTACTTTTTAGCTCATGTAATTTCCATACAGGAGAATAAGAGTTTGAGCATTTCATTTTCATAACATAGCAAACACAGACCTCAAATAAGCAATGAATTTGAACTATATCTTATCCATTGTTTATGGGGTGTGTCCTTTGAAGCATATTTTTATGTCCTTGATATATGTCAGTTGTCCTGCCACTGAGAGATTCCCAACTCAGAAACTGGATTTTTTTTTCTGGCTCCATTTTCATCGTTTTTGTCTTGTCTTTCAAATAGTTTAATATTCTTAAAAGCTCTTTTTATGTTGCCATGTCTTCTGATACAACCAACATGTTTTTGTTTTGTTTTTGTAAAGGTCTTTTTTGTGTCTATAGCACAATCAATATTATCATATCATGCAACATTATCTATCAAATGTTGCTTTGAAGGCTTTTTTGGGATATTGTGTGTACCTTGAACCATAGGGGTCTTAAAGGACAATGTATATTTAAGAGAGTAGAGTAATCACATTTTATAAATTCTATGTCTACTTTCAACTTTTTGATATTTTTTTTTTCTATTGAGCGTTTTATTTCCTTATATATGATTTTACTTCTCTTTTCTCCCAGTGACACATCATTCTCTTTTATCACTTAGATATTTCTTTTTCACATATTGTCACTGATATTTATGAATTTTTTCCAATTTTCAGCTTTCACAGTATAATGTAGCATGAATAAAAGTTTTTGATGATTTTTGTAGTCCTGAGATGAAGCACTTTTAAAATCTTTTTTTCTTCAAGACATTTATCTTCTTCTATTCCTCTTACAGTTTACTTGTGTCAATTGTAATATGGCAAGCACTTGATACTTAAAACAAATTTCTAATGACATTTGAGTTGTCTCTTAAGAGCTGTCCTTGAATGTTGTTTCTCAAGTTAGCCTTTCTCTCTTCAGATTTGCTAATTTTTTTTTCTTATGCATGTGTCCTATAAATAGATTTGAAAACAATTAATGAATAATTTTTGATTTTCAAGCCACCGCCAGTAAGTTTATCATTGATGGTTATACATATCAGTGTGTGTAGATTTTCGCTTAAACAATGTAATGTTGTCTACAGTTGAGCACACATAATGGGAAATCATCATTGATATTATAAGTCAATGACAGCTGAACAGATAAGAGGCTTTACAAAATGCAATGTTTCCAGTCTTTTTCTATAACTCTTTCCTGCTCATCCATTCTCTTGTGTGTGCACACACAAATGCATACAAACACATTCAAACAAATACACTCACACTTATTGCACTTTACTATGACCATGACATCCATTTTATGATGACAGCATGGCCAAATATGTAACGCCTACCCCAGATGGATTATAATACAACTGTCCTATTCTTAATTATGCTTCCAAGTGGAAAATTTCTTTATTAATTCTAAGATGCTGTTTAAGTTTGGTTGGTGGGAAATGAGGTGTGGAGGGGAAATAAATATAGAGCACAAGGAAAGAACTTTGAGGCTCGTCTTCTCTATGTTGAGTAACAGGTGAAATTGTGTTCCCTGAGTTTTAAATTTGTTTGTGCTCAACTGTATTCAAGTAGAAGTAGGATTCTTGTTGTTAATAACTATGTATTGTGAAATTGTACAACACACATATTAAGTGTTTTAGTAAGTCCTTATATCATTGTACATTTACATGCCAAAAAAATGTTTTGGTACTAACACGATAGTTGTATGAATTCATAAATGAAAGCTCCTTACTAAATCTTTGTGAAGGACCCAACTTTAAAAGATAGAACTGTGAGTAATTGTGTGCACCAGCTATTTCAGGATGGCTTTCTTTGAAATTTAAATTTATTGACATTTTCATGCGAAGTTTGGTTTTCATTTTATTTTTAATTAATCTTGGTGGAAAGGATATTTTCTAAAAGTTTTGCCTGTTTTGTTTTTTTGTTTTTTTTTTTTTAGGGGTTTTTGTGTGTGTCATTTTTGTTGTTTTTTGTGGGTTTTTTTGTTTTTTTATGGGGGGAAGGGGGTTATTACGTTTGTTGTTGTTTTTTTTCCCCTTTTTCTTGTCTGAAGCAACATTTTTCTTTTACATTTTCTGCATTATGGTATTGAGCATATTGTAAAACTGTTTGTGTGCTTTTTTATATTATTATTGTATGCTTACCACTGAAGGAGATTGAAAGTAATCAAAATGATTTTTATGCTTTTTCTTTCTTTTGTGATGAACCAGTGTGATTAATGCCAATGGATTCAGTTGTCTCCACCTAAAATGAGAGAACATAAAAGGGGATGTTAGGCGTATGGGGATGTTATGCAAAGGGCAACATGGGAGCTAATCCTTTATCCCTGCCTGTCGCCTTCATTAGCCTTTTAGTGTATCAATGTTTATAGCTCTGCCAACAGACAAGAAATCTTGCATCATTCATTTCAACAGTTTGACGCATCTGATCGTGACTGCTCACCCGGCATTTCTTCTCTCTCTTTTTTTATCCTAATGTATGAATGTTGTGAGACAGTCATTGATGTTTCCTTTTATTTGAGACTATGGTTTCACACCTGACCAATATGCGACCATCTCATGTTTGTGTAATATAGGGATGGCTCCATTATCTGCCAGAGCTTTAGTTTGAAGTGGATTACAGGCATTTTTTGTGCAATGACACAAAGGTCTTTGTGTGTTTATTGAACATGTGTCTGTGAAAATTAGAAATGTTAAACAAAGTGAAGAAAATGTTAGTGGGGTAAATTTTAAAGGATGCTGTGTGGAAGGATGTTGGGTGGAGACTGCTGTATTGCATTATTCATAATATTGCATGGACATTTTTTTCTTTTACGCATGTTTTATCTTGTACATATATTAAGTTAGGTTGAATTGCCCTAATGTGCTCTTTTTTCATTTTCTAATCAAAGTGGTGATGAGGGGCTTATTTTCCAACAATTTAATATTTTATGACCATTTAAAGATTTTATAAATCCATTTAAACTACAAATTTGTCGAATGCTTCATTGTTAAGAATGATGCCAAGAATGTTGATGGAAACGTTTACTGTGGCTTTCTTTGTTTTTTAAATTTCTTTAACAGTACGCTCATCTTTCATCTACACCTGCTGGTGCTTGCACTGAAAAGGAAATATATATCATTGATTAATATGGCATTTGATTTGAAATAAGATTTTTTGTTTTGCATTTGATATTGTCTGGCAATTTGATTTGAAATCAGATTTATTGTTTTGCATTTGAAATTTTCATTTGAATATGCTTGAAACCATGTATCTTTGAATGGTTATGCCGTTATGTGTTTGATTTTCCTGTGATTTAAAAAAAAGACAATAGCTAGTACAAAAGGCATTTTCATGTTTTCAGCCAAGCATTGACTGATACCAATGTGTAGGAGATACTTCTCTGATCGGTACTGATTAACACTCTTTGCAAATAATTTTCTAGGATAATATTTTGTGTTCAAAGTTCAATAGGTGTGTCCCAGTTTTCAATACATATGGAAACCCCATGAGATATTTTCAGTGATGGGAACAAGCAATATGGGCAAAAACATACTTTAGCACTAATAATAACTCTAAAATAAACTTAATGCATTACACTTTAAACCCTTTTCTTCTGACAAGTTTTTTTTTTTTTTTGAATAGATGAAAATCAACCCAATATTGCTAGTTGCTCGTGAATAATAGTCTTTAGGCCTTTGTTAATTCATCGGGGCTGTACAACCTCATTGGCATTGTTTCTTAGTCTTCAAAATGAATGACAAACTCAGTTAAATAAGTATTTTGTTAATGCACCAAAATGTAACCCCGTTAGTATTTTAATAACAGTGTTGTACATTTAAGTTGCGGTATATGTTTTACATTGACAGTTTATTTCATAATTTTATCTGAATGTACAAATGAGAAATGTTCATTGCTGCACATGCACACATTATAATCTTATGCAATATATCAAGGCTAGAGTACTATGTGTAGGACTGACTGGAAGATTATACAGTGATAGACTTGAAGGGCCTGGATGCCTACGTATGTGAAGGGGATATGAACTCACTATGACACTGCAGTAAATCTTGTTAGTCGACTATTGCTAAAAAAAGAGACTAGACCTGCATATCATTAAATTTTACTAAAAGTATACACATATAAGGTTCAGCAATGAGGAATCCTAGGTCTCGATCTTGATTCTCTGTTAATATACATGCCCTTAAAATTAAAAAAATAAAGACAGCTAATTTTTGGTCATTAAACTACTAGATACTATATCCCCCAATCCC
>JBBPCV010330839.1:0-7500 GCA_037974505.1 Plocamopherus tilesii
TTAGGTCATTGCTTGTGTACCGCGTTGGTGGTGGTGGTGGTGGTAATGAAACACCAATTTAAAGCAAAAACAAAAAAAGCAACCCCCCCAAAAAAACCCACACAAAACAACGAAAATTCCTTCCTAACCTGGTATACATATTGCAAAAATGGGTTATTAAACAAAAGAAGGGTTAAAGAAGAATAAAAGTGAACTAATGAATGCATTAGTAAGGCTAGAATAGTTCATTATACATGCTCAATGCCTCTGACAATTTGACAAAATGGCAAAAACTAGCAAATCTCACACAGACATTATGTATTGGCAAAAAACAATGCATGGCAAGGGGAGAGGATTTGGGAGAATAAGGATATGTTGTAATGAAGCAGTAATGATAATAAGGAAAAAGAAAGCGATTTGAGTATAAATAAGAAACAACTTGAAAACAAAATATAAATATCATAAACATTTCATAATGAATGTCCTCCAAACAAATTGAAAACATCATATTATCCCAATCGGAAAAGAGGTATAGCAAACATCTTCCCTTTTATAATAAAATAATTTTAAAAACCCTTGTAAAAAGAGTGTAAAAACCCCCCCAACAAAAAACAAGAAAAACTAAGAAAAAAAAAACCCATAAAAAAAACAAAACAAACAAATAAAAAACAAGCAAACCTCAAAAAACCCACCCCAAAACTCCATACAAACAAAAATGGAAAAAAAAACAACCCAAAACAATCCAAAAAGCATACCCTAAAACAAACAATGAAAAAACAAAAACACACCCCAAGAAAATATAAAGAAAGAAAAGGAAAACCAATTATTACTCCCCAAGCCCTCTCCTCACACACACACACACACACACACATACACAAACAACAACAGAAAACACCCTAAAACCAACAAAAACCTAAAAACCAAAAGCAAAATAAAAAACAACCCAAACCAAGGAAGACTGAAAAACAACACCCATCACCTTTCCATTTAGAAAATAACTACATACAAACACAAAAACGGTCATACGAATCAAACCTCTACAAATCAAATCCTAAAACCTTAAAAAAGATTACGAGCCTAACCGCTAATTAATAACTTGAAAGTAATATACACACTCATAATCGCCCTGCCTCAACATACAGCCAGAGGGGACCGATCCAGCAAAATAAATAATAATAATAATAACAATAATAATAATATTAAAAATAATAATAATAATAATAATATATAACTCTAAGTGCCCAGAAAATATACTCACTGCAATATGGCATTGGGAAGGGTGACGTTTTCCATGGGGACCAGACGATGCAGCTCATCCAAATCACGAACAAACCTCAGCTTTGAGGAAAATTTTGAGCTGATAAAAGGCCGCGTCATGGTGACTATAGTCCTGAGCCACAGAGTCGGGTGGACCAAGAACAAGCCTTTCAGGTTTTTCTTCAATCTGCATGTGGCCAGTTTGCATCGAGAGATCAAAGGTGGAAATATAAAATGACAGCCTCACGTTATAATATGATAATACCAATAATTAAATAATAGGATACAACATAGGGATTAACGAAAGCAGATGAAGACAAACTGAACACTTTCCACAGAAAAATGGTCCTAGGAATAAGATATCCAATAAAAATTTCAAAGCACTCTATACATGATGCAATGAAACACCAATTTCTATCCAAATCTTAGAAGCACGATGGAGACTATTTGGCCATACCTTGAGGCGTGACCCAGAAATTCCATCTAACAAATCCATGAACCGTTATATCACTGATATGGGACCAAAATATGTAGGACGTCCAGTCACCAAACTGCATATAACATTTCATAGCAATCTCAAGAGAATGCCGAATGAAAATATAAAATTGTTATCTTATGAAGACCAGATCCTTAGAGAAATTGCAATTGATAGACATGAATGGAGAGTCTTCAGCTAAAAATAAGGAGGGATGTTAATATGCATGTATTTCTTTAAAAGGAATACCTCTGTATATTTCCCATTGAATGGGAAATTTCCCTTTGGATCAATGAAGGCACTTTTATCTCTATCTTTTATCTTTATGAAGAGTATGACCATGACAATACAACATATCATTTTGATCAGATATCATAGTCAGTGCAGTTGCAAATGACTTATGGCGACCAAATCCTTTCATTATATACATGTGCATTAGAGATCATACATTATAGAATGACTTGATAAGCATTCTAACATGGTTTTGAAGAAGCTATCATTTTAAAAAAGAAGAGAGTGAAAAAGAAGTAATTAATGCATAAGGAAATCAGCAACTTACCGTCGGTCAATACATTGGTAGCAACGTTTGAGCCAGCCTAATCCTGGCATTTTTCTTCGTGGTGTAGATCCATGGAAATAGACGATGACGTAATCATCCGCCACCAATTCTTCTAAAGTGTGGATTACATAGCTGTCGATTAAGGTCAAACATGTCAAATATCACAACCTGAACAGCTAAAATACATGAGATGAAAAACGTCCTTTTTCCACTAACCTTCTTGGACCCTGTCTCACTTTTCCTTTTCTGCATGTGCGTATAAATTGTCCATATAAATTTATGAAACTTCAAGCTAAATTTTAAATTAAAATGATGCTGACAATAGTGATAGACTTATCTTTATCTTTTCATCATTTTTTCTATCATAAACTATCTTCTTTTCTATCATTAACTGTCTTGAACTTTAACTTTGATTTCTTTGGGAGCCACTCATACAGCAAAATGAATAATTTAAAATGAAGAGAGAAAAAAAAAAGGTCTAAAACTAAACAAGTAAATGTATTCATTGCAAATAATGCATTTCTCACTGTGTAAACCTTTTTTCTAGAAAATTCGAACAATCCAGTAATCACAACAACAAAATATCCCCTATAAGTATCCCGATATCCTTTATCAGAAGTCAGCTATACCCATAGGTATTGGGCACGTATCGGCAAAGGCTGGGTTTTCCATTTTCTCTGACAACAGCTTAGACATCTAAATACATCCATTACATATTGTGTAAAATTAGAAGATAACATCGTCAAATGGAAATACTTCAAAAGAATTCAGATCAATCCGATCAAATTCATCTTTTATTTCTATGATCAAAATATTTCTACGCTATTCATGGAGAAATTGGGCAATCGGACGGGACCAGTTGTGTCTGACAACATAAAGATGCAATTAGGGAATTTGAAATTTTGGTACTCTATAGTTTCTTGCATTATGCATGTGAAATTCTTCACTTGCAAGAAGTATCAATATTTAGAATCAGTCATTGATGGAACCACCACAAACAACCATGACTAATTAGTAAATTACAAGCAATCTCCTTTAAAACTTGTTCAATTTATTAAAAAACAACTCAAAATAACTCCATTAATCCACGTCTTTTGGTTTTTGACTGGAAACTGAGCATCAGCCGCTAGAGCAGCGCTGTAAACATAGGTAACTTGTGTAAGTAACCTTGCCCAAGGATAGAATCACAGTATCCCCAACGGGAGTCGAACCCACGACCTTTCTGTTGCGAGTCCAAAGCGCTAACGCTGAGCCACTGTGGGCACAATGAACAGGAAGCAGGAGACTGATTGATGCCTTGATACAAAGAAGTGACACACACAATGAAAGCCCTGCAAAAGGGCCATCGTTCACTTCTTCACTCACAAGGGGTGTGAGCAGCAACACCGACAAGAGTGTAGGGCATCGGGTGTAGGGTGAGTGGGGTGGAAATGAGGAGTAGGGGTCCACTGACATGATAATGAATTGTATACACACTGATCACTCACTGAAATAGGTGGTTCATGATAAAGTGGTAGTCGTCTTGCCGCCGACTGGGCAGATTGAAGCCGTAGAATACAATGACAGCACTGAGGCCCTCGTCAAAGTAGCCTGGAACAGATAGAAATAGAATCAACTAGTATTTAGAAATCATTTGACTGACTGGATAGACTCTCAGTTAGTCCGTATGAAGTATTCTTCTTCTTCTTCTTCAAGTACCGGGTCTGATACAGACATCAGTGATCATGGCACACCATTTACTGCTATCCTCAGACAATCTCAAAAAGCTCATATTATTTTTATTACTCTTAGTTTTATTAGTCATAAAGTAATTTAAGCTCTGTAAATATGTTATTCTTTGTTGATCTCAACTCTTTTTCTTTTCAATTTTTCCACTTAAGGGCCAGATGTTCAAGATCTTGGTGTCTATTTATATGGTCTAAAAACTTTAGCTGTCTTTTCCTGATTGACTTCATTAATAATCTTTCTATTCCTGCTTCTTCTTTGACTTTTTATTACCCTTCTTATCTTGCCATAAGACTCTAAACATTCTCCTTACATATCACATTTCTGTTGCTTCTTATCTATTTCTCATATTTGTAGATAAATTCCAACACTCACAGGGTATGATAGTGTGATAAATGAGACGAAACAATGGGAATGTGGACATTGAGTTTGTTTCAAACAAAATGATGCCTGCAACATCAAATTTTCACTTAATTTAGCATGTCAACATCTTTGAGTTATTCAGGACAAGATTGGAAAGAAAATAATTTTTTATGCTAGGTAATTTTTTTCTTTGTGATGTGTCGCTTCCGATCTTGTGACACTGGAACAGAGACAGCAGAGTAAATTGATATTTGAGAGATGAAATTCATCTTTTGATTTGATTAAAACATTCTCTCTCTTCTAATTCTTAATCAGCACAAAAAATCAAATGCCTCATTTCACTAGGTTTTGACATACATATGTTCATTGACTCTAATGATGCAATTAGCCTATAAACTGAAATTCATCGTCTTCAACGATAGGAGATCTCGGCAATTCAAATGATGGTGTTGAACTTTTGATGGAAGAAACAAAAAACTCAAAACAAAAACTTCAATGCCAAAAAGGGAAAAATTATATATTGCTTGGACTTGATTGAAATGTTCATAGTGAGATCTTAATTTTCCTTGTCACTGTGTCTATTTCATGGCACGTTAGATGTTTTACAGAGATCCTCACCTCCATGAGACAAGACTGACTTGTAAGGGGCCACCAACTCCATGTCAACATTGAACATGGACCCAGAGGCCACCACAGTCTTGTAACGGGGCTGGGGCTCGGCTTGGCTCGGACCCGCTGCTCCGGGCATTGTTGATGTGGCTCTAGGGTTGGCAGTGGGGTGGATAGGGGTGTCGTCTGGATGGAAACATTGGAAGGAAAAATAGGGCTTTGAATGGGATGGCCCTTGTTACTAATTGACAAGTTTGACTTTCAACGGGATGGTATCTGTCTGTTATTAATTGACAAATAAGGCTTTGGATGGGATGGCATCTGTCTGGTACTAATCATCAAGTTAAATGACTAATAAAGTATTGGTATAAATTATCTTATAAAGATAAGGGGGGGGGGGGGGGGGGGGAGAAAGCAGTTTGGATTGGACATAATTAAGTGAAGCTTGAGAGAAAATGTGTATGCTGTGACCTCCAACTTCTGATCATTACTGAGATAATAACCTGACAGGAACAAGGTTGGCCAGAGGTATTACTGTATTTTCCTTATAAATTGTCCCATTTGATGATACGTTGGGAAAGGTAATGGTAAATTAGATCAGACTAAATGACACCATGAGTGTATTGTTGAGAATGTAAGTGTTAAAGAAGTCCAGTAGAGAAATGTGGAAGATTCAAACCAGTACAATCACAATGACAAATAAATAAGCAACGGAAATATAAAACAATCATTTTGAAGTATACATGACTCTAATTCAACGTCTCCTTACAGTCAAAAAAACAAAGCAACAAAAGTAGAATAGACAAGAACTCCTTAATCAACAATTATGCAAAGAAAGTTATTTTTCAACATGAGTCCAATGATACAGAAAAAGGAAAACACTATCAATGCAAGAGAGAAAGGTTGGTTGAAATATGTCCACATGTACAGGAAAGTCTATAATGGATGACGTAAAGGGATTTGTGAAAACTTCAAATATTCCAATGCTGTGAAGTTTCTTATGTGTTGAAAAGAGCTCTTTGATAATTCAGAGTATGGTACTTCAACTATGTTTAGTCCTTTAGTGAGTTGAAAAGAGTGAGTTGAAAAGAGCTTATTGATAATTCCAAGTATTTGAATAATGTTACATTTTACATTACAAGAGCTTTGTATTATCTGAGAAAATGTGAATGATTTTAACTTTTTAATGTGTTGGAAGCGGTCTTGTCATAACTCAAAATGTTTCCATAGCGTTAAGTTCTGTGCAGTAGCTTGAAACAAAGAATGAGGATGATGGAACATCAAGGACAACTCCCAGGTAGGAGTCTACAGAGAAGTCTGAGTGGATTTATGGGGCTGGAAACTAAAAATAGTCAAAGCATGAACATTATTCTCAACAGTTGTCTTTACAAAGCAAAAGAAATACAATGCATGTAGAATTTACAAAACAGTAATTGTACAATTCAAGTAAATGACATACAATTTAAGATGATTTATCTTTTTTTATACAGACTGAAAGATAATAATTATCAAGTGAAAAGAAAAACGTTTAACAACCAAGTTCTCTTCATCATAGCCATACAATATTGCAACAAAAGCACAAATAACAACAACAACAAATGCATCAAAATACACTGGAACCCACTGAATCAAAATCTCCTGGGAACAGATTCAAAAGCTGGGTTAACCGGTAATATGGATTAACTATAATTGCCTTTGTTTAACTCAGTTTTCTATGTGAATCGAATACAAAGACCCCTCGTTCAGTTATGCTTTTTCTTCCTCCTTTTTTATCAAGATATTATCATAATGTTGAAAACTTTCCCCTTCACTGATGTCATAGTATCACAACTTTTGACATGTTCATCACTGTCTCGAAGTGCATCTTTAAATACTATGGTACACCTCTCTCAAGGCCTACCATCAATCTCGTCACAATTCTGACTCATTGATTGTGCTGTGAACACCATGCATGGAAATAAATAAGGTATTGTTGCCTTCATTCTTTGATATATTATGTTCTTTTCAAATAGCCAAGAGAAAAACTTGAACTGCGCAGGATTGACTTGTCCAAATGAATAGGAAAAAATATCATGCTTTGAAAAGATAAAAATTACCTTACTAACTGTAAGTTTGAAATACTTCCCAAATTAGTTGGAAGAGTTCCTACTTTTCAATGAGATAAATTAAAAAAACTGATTAAGCATGAGTTTGAAATACATGAAACTGTATTTGGAATAAATGGGCCCGAATGTATTTTAAAAGTACATTTGTGTAACTCATTATAGACATCAAAACATCTAGTGGAATTCATAGAGAATTGCTGTCACACATATTCAACATTTCAGTAAAATGACAATTAAGTGGTACTGCATTTGACAAATGAAATAAAACAAATAAAAGATAAGTAGAGGAAATAAGGAGGTTACAAAGTTTGGCATATCCTAAAAGAATGCTGGAAGGAAGAATGAAGCCCTGCAACACCAATTATGAGGATATTACATCAATGTAAAAGGATGATTATTGATAAGAGATATGAAAAAAGAAAATTGCA
>JBBPCV010331950.1:0-7500 GCA_037974505.1 Plocamopherus tilesii
GAAAGGGAATAAAGGAGCAGATTCAATACGCATGCCATTTGTGTGTGTGTGTGTGTGGTGGGGTTCATCATTATGTGACATCTTTTGTATCAACATTCTCTTATATCAACATAAATTATCTTGAACTTTGTATATCGATATATTAGGTGCACACTGTATTCCAATATTGGGTTGGGGTTTCTTTCAGTCCTTCAATGCAATTATGGGGAGTCTTAAGTAAGAATTATTCAAGTAACAAGATGCGAAAGGAATGTATAGCATCCTATTACCTGTTCAATATTTTCTTTCTTCCTCAGACTCCTGAAAAACTTTGTAGACACTGGTTCCAATCTTCAGTTGCGACTCATTGTCACAAATGATAGCAATATTAATGTAACAGGATTAGGTGTTAAGGTGAGAGAAGCTGAATTTGCTCTGAAATATTTGGTTTAATAAATGAGTACTTTTAACAAAAAAATCAAGAAACTTTGGTAATCTCATTAGCTACATTCTGCTCAAAACATTTAGGAGATATATATATCCAGAAAAAAAAAATTCCATAACTGTGTAGTTCAATTTATGAAAATCCATAAATTGCATATGAATGATATTTTGCATAATGTTAGAGTAACTATTTTTACTTATCTTGTGCAAGTTTTAGCTTATTCCATTGTGCGATTAATAAAATAATAAATTTTTAGAACCAATGTTAAACATTGAAATATCGAGGTTGATTTCAAGGTTGTCACCCAAATGAAGTCCAATGAGAAAAGCAAGTAGACTAATTAGAGTCTAAATTCTAGTCAAAATCAATACTTAGATCAAGATATTAGATTAATTTCTTTTCAAATATTATTTTCATTTAGATGTAGCAAATGACAAACAATGAATCGAGATCTAGATTTGATACTGAATCAAAATAATCAAACATCAAAACACCCTGTATTTATTCATAGACAGATATTTGGTACAAAAAGGCTCATTAACTGTTAAGTTATAATTTCAGAAGAATTAAATTTTTTTAATCTTGTTAAAATTTATCATCTCGACCTAGATTACGTATAGTATAGATCTAGTTTATTATCTAGATCTGGGTCAACTTTGTTCGATGCTAACAATGGTATCAAGAGACAGAAATGCAATTGAAAGTCTCTGAAAAGAGAAAATGATCGATTGACACCCAAATAGTGAAGAAATTTCCTTAAAAGACATTTAAAGAGGAAACACTCAAATGCAAAATTTTAGAGTATCAGGATCAGATCTCCCTTGAAGAGATAAGGAAGTCACTTTCAATGTGAAAAGAAAAAAAAAAGATTAAGTCAAGTATTTGAACAGAATTGTGACTCAAATGATACTTGAAGTAAAATACTCTTAATTTCCAAATTAAATTTCATTTAATTTGCTCGATATTTGAATTTTTGACAGTAATTGTTAAAGAGCGCACAACTTTGTTGTTGGTTGTTCAATCTGTTTATTATTTACACAATTGAGATTTGTTGTGTTGGGCTATAAGTATGCAACAAATGATTGGAATTCCCTCACTACTTTTGATGGTTTAATGCTTCAATGTTTGGGTTTTTTGTTGGGTTTTTGTTTGTTTTGTGTGTGTGTGTGTTCTTTATGTATTTGGTTTTGATCACCTAGTATTTTAAAACGTGGTGAAAAATCTCTGTATCGAGTATTATTATCATACCAGCCTGGATGAAGTGCATTATTAAATTTTTTATTGTTAAATACAGAAGAAAGAAAATATTTTTTACCACTTGTTTGAATATGAATGAATGTTTACTTTTACTGTATGAGAAAGTTGAGAAAATCTACTGGGTCATCACAAATAATAGTCACAAGCATCAGGCAGTATATTGAATTATAGCACAAAAAATTAGATCTGATTCACTAGGTCTAGAAAATTTCAATTTGGTTTGCTTGATATGCACGCTGGTGACACTGGGTGATAGTATTTTTGTGTATTTATGTATTTTTGTTTTGGATTTATGACCATTAAGATTTTATCTCTCGTCCATTTATATCTTTAAAACAATTTCTCAAGTCTCTTTTTATAAATTCAAATATATCTGTGCCAGCATAATGTCAGTGTTGAATTTTACTTTTTTTTTTTTTTTAAGGTAAGATAGGTTGCAGTAAAACATTTAAGATTTCTTAAAACCAGAAATAATATCTTTCCTTTCCCTGATAGAGGTTACTTTATAGGAGGTAGAAAGGGGAAAATATGATTAAATGTTTTGTTTTGTTTTTTCTTTCCTTTTTTTCATAGTTAATACGGTGCTTGAAATTTACTTTTCGGAGTGAAGAATCAAATTCCCTTACCTTGTTACCCAATATGGAGATATTTGGAAGCAAACTTGAAGTGCAACCTGAAAGTGGACAATATATCATCCAGAACATCAGTGGATCAACAGACGCTCTTGTCATTGGATTGTAATTTTATATTTCTACCTCCAATAAACAAATGTTGCCTTTTATAAATGTATTTAATGTTACTCTTTTATCAATATTTGCAATTAAATCTGAATAGGCAAGTTTATGTCTTGCTGAAATTTATTACCCTTTTGAAAAAAGAAGGGAAGGTAGAGGATAGCTTTGTGGATTTGAGAGGATAGAAATGGAATTAAAAACTTCATACTTACAGTGTAAATTAAATCACAATCACATTTCAAAAATGTACTTATCTAGAACTAGAAAATTTTTCTTAATGAAGTTGTATACTCAAAAATTGTGGCATATGCGTGTCATGTTTCAGCTCTCAAACAGGTTCACAGTTTTTACATCATATGTATTCTAGCTGAAATTGTAACAGTGAAATGCTCATTGTAGTCAGAGTTTTAAAAATATTTTATGCTGCAGAATTTACTTCTGTTTTTTTTTTTGTTTTTTTTTTTGCTCTTTGAGTGGCAGTGGAGGAATCAATGGCTTGCAAGTACCACTACGTGAAAATCTGTCAACAGGGGAAGTTGTAGAAATACCTCCTTCAGTTTCTGGCAAACATGTACAAGTAAGTAAATATTTTACAAGCCAATTGTAATAAATACATGAATAAATAGATATTTCATCTTTTATATAATGAAACACAGTTTTCACAATGATTGAGATTTGAAAAGTTGATGAAGCCATGGCATATGTTCATCTGAACAGTGAGACAGTAGACGGCCACTTGAACACGAGATTGGAGGAAATGAAACCATTGGTGCAATAATCTTTTTTTTTTCCAGTGACCTACTTCAGACCACGATTGATTATTTCCTTTGAATACCTGATGCAACAGAATCCTGATTTAAGAGGGGTTTTACCCATATCCCATGATTTTTATCAATTATATCATGTTCCCAATGTGTCTGAATGTTGGAAAGAAACACACACTCTGGAACTCATACACGATAGTATCATCAAAGTTTGCTAAAACAAGGAAATTTTGATAATCCTTCAGTTGCACACAGAGGATATAATTGTTTCAAGACAAATGGACGATTTCTATTCTAATGGTTTGAAACATCAAAGGAAAAAAATACCAAAGCCTATCATATAGCTTATATAAAGAAGGATGGGAAATTGACATGATCAGATTTATTGTAAAGTCTTCAATCCTTTATGTTTACAGAATTATTATTACTTGGAAGCATCTGTCACATTCAGCAATGGACACATAGAAACACTCAACATCAAAGTTCCCGGTGTCTTACCCAAAAGGAATGAACAAGTAAGGAGCTGTTGCCGCGCATATTAATCATATTGTTGCCTCAGAAGTAAAAATGGCTATTGAATGTGTTAAATCTTGATATTTTGAGCAAACTGGGTTTGAAATCTAATTGTGAAAAATAAACTACAATTTGGGTCCGAGATGGAATGTATCTTATTTTAAATGTGACACAGTTGGCTTTACTATAAAAGTAACGATGAAGCTGAAAATGTGTGTAAACCGGAAGTTTTTGCCCAAAGAAACAAATCCTTAACCTAAAGGGTTGTAGATTGTGTATTCTTAATTTGGACAAACCTATAAACCTATGTGTCCACCTATAAACCTATGGACAAACTGCTTTTTATCAAATGGTTTAAATTCTAATGAATGATAGTGAAGTTTGTTGCAATAGTCAATATCTTAGTCTTCTAGATGCCAAATGTAAGAAGAGTGAAGTCACTATGGGCATTTAGGCATCTTAATATTTTCAGACTTTCTGGATATGATATATTTCGGGGGGATATTTAAACAGACATTTTTACCTCATAGACGGCATGAAAAATTTTCATTGAGCTATCCTGACTTTTCAAATAATGTCAAAAATAGTGTTACTCTTTTTTTGCTAAGGTGACAATATTTTCTTCGAGTAACAGGTGTGAGACAGGCATTGTTAGTCAAGGTATATAGTCACATCTTTGCTCAGAAAATCTTAAGAAATCTGTGTTGTCCTGATCTTTTTTTAATCACCCAAACTAATTTAGCTTTTCCTAGAAATTTTATCATTGTTTGGCTCTACTTCTTCTGCCTTCTATCTTCCCAGTCAGAACAAGTCATTCCAGACCCTACTGTCTTGTTTAGATGCCTAAGAAGGGCAATATAAAGGAAAATAATTTTGCTTCCATTTGACTTAAAAATAATCTTTATTTTGTATGGTTTGAGTATAGAGTTGTCATTCATACTGTCAAAGTTGATTGCAAAAACAAGTAAATCAGTGTAGAGATTACAGATTAAAACAAAACTAGATAACATTATACAGAATGCTCTGCTACTGATACAAATTAAAGACAAAGGCAATAATTTGATTACCATTGTTAATTGATCTATTTATAACTTGATACCCTTACAACAGATGTTTTCAGTTTGTTTTTATTGTGGTTTATTTATTTGTTCATTTATATATGTAATAGATACGTGCATGTTTTATTGTTTTTGTTTTTATCCCTTTTTAAATTGAAACAGTGGGTGAATTGGAAGCAACCAGACTGGGCATTGAACTGTCAAATAAAAACCAACAACTCAACTTTTTCTGTTCCTGAACATTTAATGCGTGAGTACATTGCAGATTAATTCTACTGCACCATTATATATGCATAAGCAGAGCAACCTATTTATAACGACATTGGATTTAATGACATTTTATGTATAGCTACATGGGCCCAGGTCCCAATTTTGTCTTTATATATCATTAGTAAAATCCTCACTATAATGACATCATATTTGTAAAAACTATGTATAACGACATCAATATGGTGGTTATCGGCAGCATGAAATTGACAGAAGAGACTCGACACATGCCAATTCTACTTCCTCTAGTTCTATATTTAGACTGGCCAGTGTAGAGCAAGTGATGCGGACAGACTCTTCTCATTCCCATTAAGCATTCCCACCACCACTATCCACCTCCTCCCTCCACCGCCGGCCACCTCCTTCCGGTTAATGTCTCACAGGAAGCCAAACGTCCTCCCCATGCACAGGACAGTAGTATAGTACACGTAATATCAATACAATGATCTTCTCACCACCCCTTCTCTCCTTGCTTCTTAATGGCTAATGCCTCGCCGGAAGCCACACGCCCCTTCCCCCCTGCCCTCCCCTACACACACGCACACAGTACAGCAATACAATGACACTAGGCTAGATCTAGTGCTGGAACTTCACTGGAAGGATTCAATATGCACGCTGCATGCATTCCTGTGTGTATGTGTGCGTCGACCATTATCTGGTTTCTTTTTTATCGACTTTCTCTTATATCGACGTAAATCATTAAGAACCTTGTATGTCGATATATTTGCTGCGTACTGTACATATACAACAATTGTACGCATGCTAGTCCCAAGCCCAGATGAATACGTAGAGAAAATGGTTGCCTCTCACTATAGCGACATTTCTTTGTAATGGCATTTTTTTCTGGTCCTGACGATGCCGCTATATATAGGTTGCACTTTAGTGCTTTTGGTAGACAGACCAAGTGGATTTCACACTTTTATCTGTCAAGGAAGTTATGTTTTATCATTTATCATATCAAGCTGGTTTCCAATTTTTGGTTTGGTTTTTTGTTTTGTTTTGTTTTTTCACAGCAAATGCTTTTGGTTTGATGAAGTTCGAGTTTCACCATCTTATAATATAATTAAAGCCAAGGCAACCAATCATCATCATCATCATTAGTGGCTTGTACTTTGCACCACATTGCTGATCATTTGTCTCCTGTTGCCTGCTTGTTTAATGAATGTTATGGAAGTTCTTGTGCTGCTGGATGCTTAAGTTTGTGATTTTTCATTCTTTGTAATCCTTTAGCCTGTTTCCCTTCTGTCGTACCACTGACTACTAAATGCCACTGATAAGCATAGTGTTTGGGAGAAGACTGAAGTGTGGCTATAATCTATATTTGATTGAGGTGGAAATGCAAAGAAAAAGAAGAAAGAATATGAAATGCTTCCCTCCCGTGTGTTTTTGTCATTGTTTCCCTTGGTTTTTAACATTAAATGAAGAATGGGGGCGGCAACTTTTTTTCTTATTTCTTTACCCAATGTAGAAAAAACAAAACACATTATATTAGAATATGCTATTGGAAGCCATTATCAAGATAGAAAAATATAAGCATTATCGAAATGAGATGAGCTTGGCTATGGTCATGTAGAAAAAAAGTACTCTGACATTGATCCATAAAGGTTCCTGCTCACTTAACTCACTATTTCCGTGACCTGTTACTATTGTTGTTTTATGTCCGGGTAGATTTTACAAAACCTTGTTTAAATGTTTAGCACAGGCCCACATACACACACTCAAACAGACACCATTGGTGATAAGATTTTAATTTTAATGGTGTTGTCATAACACTACTAATGCCAGCATTTTCTCCAAAACGTGATGGCCTTAGATGATATTGTAATATAATGTACTTTATTATTAGAGCTATGACCATTAATTAGAGTTGGAATGTGATTAAGGCTGGAGTAAGGGTGCTTAAGATTTTATAGCAAAACTCAGTAGTAAGCTTGTATGCTTTAGTTAGAAGTTTTGTTAAAAGTTGGCATGGTTTTCTGCAGTCAAACCTAATTTATATGATGTTATAAATTTATTTCATGGAAACATTTTTCATTTTCTTGGTTTCTTTCTAGATTCTGAGGCTTTGTCCAGACTCCCTATGTTCCAAGTTTTATGACCAGAGGTTTTTATGATTTTGATTTTGATCTTTTTTTGAAACTTTGCAATTTGTGATGCTTGGACTACAGCAAAGTTGAACTTGAATTCAAGGAAATATGTGATCACTCTTCAAGGGCAGTAATATTACATTATATAATATATATATATATTTCACATTGTAAAATATCTCAGATGCACTCATCAAATAGATATATGTCAATCACAACATTGATTCTCCCACTGGGATGCTAAAGCTGGCTGTTGTCATTATTATTATTATTATTATTATTATTATTAAGTTAGAAATCAATATACAATTTATTCATTGAGTCTTTCTAAAAATTACATTATATTTGTTTGTCAAATGGTTCTTGCCGTTTTGGGTTGATCTTTAGTGTCTTTGG
>JBBPCV010333060.1:0-25323 GCA_037974505.1 Plocamopherus tilesii
AATGTGGGATCGTTTGTTTGTTTGTTTGTTGTTCATTTTTTATTAATTAGGGGGTTGCCTTATTTTGTTTTGGGTTTATGTTTAGGTTTGTAGTGTGGGGGTTGGATGAGTTGGTGGTTTAGGTTTAGGTTTGTAGTGTAGGAATTGGATGAGTTGGTGGTTTAGGTTTAAGTTTTGTAGTGTTGGGATGGAGATGGGTTGGTGGTTTCGACTGGGATAAAGGAGCGCAGAGTGACATAGATAAGTCAAGGGGGGGGGGGGAGGTTGTGGCAACAGGGGCATAAAGAGAGAAGGGGAGAATCAAAGTCTAGCGGATGAAGCTCCCGGAAATCGGTTCAAGTCGTTCGTGCCAGGAGCAAAGCAATTCGATCTGAATCATTAAGGTCATATGCTGGCTGTGCAGAACGACCGCATTTAGCCTGAAGAGTTGCTTTCCTACTTTGTGTTTTTGGTTTTTTCGGGGGGGGGGGGGGTAGAGAATTAGGAGGGGGAGGAGAAAAAATATATGCTGGTGTTTTTGTTTCTTTGTTTGTTTTGTCTGTAATTACATTAACTTTTGTGTTCTATTAGAGTAGAAGAAATTTACCTGCCTTTATTAGCAAATTGCTTGTGAGGCAGTCATATAGGTAAAATTTTTGGATATATTCTAAAAATGTCAGAAAAATCACCTTGAAGTTTTAAAGATTACTGAGGATGGACCCCCTTGCACTGTTATCCTGTTCAGCCAGTGTCTGTGTTGTCAGCATTAAGTCAAGCCTGTTTGTAATGAAAACACAATCATGTGACCTCATTGTATATGGCTCACGGCAGCATTCTACTTCAATCTTTAACAAAGCCACTTTCACTTGAGTTGATTTTCTACTGTCCCATTAGTGTGTAGTGGCCTTTGTACACACTTGTAGCATAATGTCAGACAGATGTGGGGAAACCGTTCTATGATTGTGCGCCATGGCCTCTGTGGAAAAATGGCTGGGTTTCATGCCTTCATTTTGCAATGATTCTTCGGTACTTCTAGTTTTAAAATACCACATTACTTCATGTAAATAAACAATCTTTGCGTCTCTGGGGTATTTTAGTGTCATATTTATTACACACACAAATGCTTGTGGTGGTATTGGTATTGGAAAAAGAAAAAAGTCAACTCAGAATCAAGTATTCTTCTTGAAAACTCAATTTCGAGGTCCTGGTGTTCTCCCACTTATCCCCCTTAATTTAAGGTTTGTAAATCTAGTCTTCCTAGAGCTTTTGAGTCCTTCGACATACATTTTCATACCTTGAGGGTCTACCCTTCAAGTAGGTAATAATTGTCTATCTCGTATAATCTGTCTCAACGAAGAGCACAACATATAAGTGACCCTACATAGGCTTAGAGTTTGTGGGTTGATGTATTTGTTATATTTTGATATGGTCTTTGAATGATTGGTTCATGCTGAAAGTCTGAGAGAATTCAAGCTAAATGACGAACATAAATGATATACCTTGTCCAAAGAGTATCTTTCGTTATTGTTTGTTAGGTTATACAATTTCAGCTCTGGTGTGTATTACAAATTTTTAAGCATCTTCAATTTACATATATATGTATACATATGTATGCCCCCATAAAGCACATTGTAAGTTCTCAAAATCAGCCGTTTACCTTGCAATTATTGCACGAGATGGACAAGATGTCATCGATTTAAAAGATAAAAAGAAGGCAAGTTTTAAAGTCTCTCTCAGACCCTCATTGATAAAAAACAAAACAAAACAAAAAACAAAAAAAAAACAAAACCCTGTGTTGATATCCACTTTACCTTTCGGTGTATGGTGTTCCCGAAATGATCTTTCTTCGATCTTCCCTATCCTGGCATTTACTGTTTCCTTCTGTAAGGGATGAATTTCTGTTCTTTAGGGAAGGAAAAAAGGGAAAAAAAAGAAAAAAGAAAAGAAAAAAAAAGAAGAAAGAAAAGAAAAAAAAAAGGTTTAATTAAAATTTCTCTGATTACTCTCTATACCGTCTTAAAGTGTTAGTTGATCTAATCTCAAGGCAAGGGAGCATAGTAAACAATAATACAAATGTCCACATTAATTTATATCAACTAGGAATCAAGATACTTTCGCTTCAAAGCAGGTCAATGGAAGAGAAAAAAGAAATTTAAATTTCTTGCCCTCCAGCGTAAAAAAGAAATGAAAAAATTGACAATCTGACCTTCCATTTTGGCATGGCAACACGGCAAATATTAAGTGTAGTTTCCCCTCAGTGTTATTGTATCATGACTATCAAGTCCATTTATGTTTGAAGTTGGTATCGTAATGTTTCATTTAGATTCAATCACACTGTCAGTCATATGGTAACCTATATCATGATGTAAAGGTAGGATTGGATGTAAAAGTATTATGGAAAAATAACCATATAAATTTATTTTGTCACATTTGTTTTTCTTTCTTTCTTAACTTTAATTTTAATTTTGTTGCTAATTCTTGAAGAAATGTTAGTCCCATAAGTGTAAATGGTTTATAAATCATTTTAGCATTGCTTTCTTAATTTTTAATTCTCATACTTGCAAGATTAAAAGTGCTATTTTTAAGGAAGATTTATTAATGAAATTCAGTTCAAATCTTCAAAATTTCAATGTAAATTACAGCCATTGAATCTGGTTGATAAATACACTTTGCATTCTTTTTAAATTCATGGGTTAGCCACGACTTTTCATAATATTGACTATTTTAATTTTAAGGGTAAAAACAAATACTGAACTTTCTGTTGCAGCAGCTGGATTCTTGAAGTCACATATTTAAATGTTTGTAATTTTTGTTTTTCAAGCTTGATCAATTTCTATGTTTTCCTTAACCTCTTTCAGTGACATCAGTGATCAGACCTCTTTATTTCTGTCAATGAATTTTAGCTTTGAATAGAATTTGTAGGAAGATTTTCTTTACTTTCAGAATAACCTTGAGGCCAGCCTTGAAAGTAGCAAATTACGAGCTGATAACCTGGAAGAGGAATTAGGGGATGTCACTGCCAACAAGCAGCAAGCTGAGGAGAAAGTGAGCCAGTTGAACTTTGATCTTGCTCAAACAAAGTCTGATCTTGAAGCTGCTCATCATCAACTGGAGGATGTTAGAGGAGAGTATGGAGAAAAAATTGTGAACCTCCAGAATCAAGCTGAGTCTCTTACCATGCAGCTTTCGGAAAAAGTTTCTCTTCTGGGAGATGCAACAGAAAAACTACAAGAGTCAAATTCCGAGTTAGAGAAAATGAAGAGCTCTCTTCAGGAGAGTTGTGATAAATGCATGGAACAAGAGCTGCAGCTGAAACAACTCACTAGAGAACTTGAAGTTTCTCGACAAGGGCAAAGTGAAAAGGGCAAAGAGTTTGAAGAAAAATCGCAATCTCTTTTGACTCAATTATCAGAACTTGAAGCTGAATTGGCTTCACAGCAAAAACTTAATGAAGAGCAAGCAGGGAACATATTACATTTTTCTGGTGCTTTAAAATCTAAAGAAGAAGAAATTCATATTGTTCAAAATGAAGTCGAGGAGCTTAAATTATCATTACAGAGTGTGCAATCAGACTTAAAATCTGTGAATGATGAATTAATTGGAGTGAAAGAAAATTTCGAAAGTGAAAAGGATGCTAAGGAAAAACTTGAAAACAGTGTTTCTAGTCTCTCATCTGAAGTAAATGATTTGAAGGAAAGTCTTCAAGAAAGGAGCAATCAACTGAAGGTATCTGAAGGGGAGAAAGATAAAAATCAGAATGATTTAAAAAGTGCATATTCAGACATATCAAAATTAAAATCTTTACTTGATTCAAAGGATTCAGAACTGATTGAATTAAAAGAAAGCTGTCATCAATTGCAGGAGCAAGTATCTTCCATATCAGAGGAATTGGAGACTTCAACGACAAAACTGTCTGAATTCCAGGACATCAACAGTGACCTTCAGAAACAAATTTCTCAGTATGATGAAAAATTGTCCAATATGTCTCAGTCATTGGACGATGATTCTCGTCAAGCTCAGGAGGTTATTGAAAAACTTAAGGAAGAGAGAGAGACACAGGATGTCCTGACTGCTTCCTTGGAAAGACAGCTTATCAGCCTGGAGGCAGAGATCAAAGCCACAAGGGAGGCCAGTGCTGAGAAAGATGCCCACATCGGCCTTCTTCAGTCAGCCATAGCAGACGAGGAACGCCGCAATGACAGTCTGCATTCGGCCATTGTCCAGCATCAGGCGCAGCAAGTGGAGAAAGACGAGAAGGTGAGGACTTTAAATGAGCATAATCAGCTTGCCTTACAGGATTTGTGTAACCTTCAAACATCGTTAGAATCTGTTCAGAACGACAAGCATGTATTACAATCATCTGTTGACACTCTCACTGCATCACTTCATGAGGCATCCTTGCATGCACAATCTCTTTCTGATAACTGTGCTCATCTCAAGCAGTCTCTTTCTGATAAAGAACTCGAGTGTTCTCAACTGTCTTCCCAGCTCATTTCTTTGCAATCATCCATACAAGACAAGCATGCCCAGTATGTGTCTGAGACCTCTGGTCTCCAAGATTTGTTTGGTCAAGAGCATGACAAATATGTATCATGTTTGCATAAATTTGAGCAATTAGAAAAAGACTATGACAGTATGAAAGTTGATTTACAGTCCCTGCACAGTAAATCAGAAGATAAAGATAGCCTTTTACAGTTGACCTCTGACAGAGCTGACACTTTAGAGAAAGAATTAGGCAAAAGTCAAAGCGAAGTCTCTCGATTAACTAAGTCGTTAAACTCCTCACAGTTAGAAGTAGATGAAAAGAATAAAGAATTGGAAGCCAGAGATCTGTCTTTGCATCAACAAGTTCATGATTTGACTGGTCAGATCAGCTTGGTAAAGAATGAAAAGGAGGAAGCTGAAAGGCAATTTGGAGAGATGGAGAAAGAAGCGAGTGCCAGGCAGCTTAAGTGGGATGAAGAACAAAGCTCTTTGCAAGCTGTCATCACTGACAAAGAGGGAAAAATTGAGCAGTGCCAAATGTCTATAAATGACCTTGAACAGTCTCTGAAGGACTCTGAGTATACTGTGACCTCTTTGAGGAAAAAGATGGAACAAAACTCTGAGGAAAGAGAACACTTGCAGGAGCAAATCTCATTGAGGGATGAACAACTCCAAGTCCTGAAGAAAGATAATAAAGAGCAAGTATTCCAGTTGGGTGAGGTGACACAGAAACTCTCTGATGAAGAAAAGAAAAGACATGAATTGCATGCAGATCTTGAGAAAATTGAGGAGCAATGTTCAAATCTAAAGGAGTCTCATGATAGACTTGTTGTGGACAAAAAAGAACTTGAGAAAACAGTTGAAGAATATAGGGGAAGAGAAATGGAGCTGTCTGATCATTTGGAAGGTATGAAAAAAGAAAACTCAGATGTTTTGGAGCAGCATAGAATGTTAAAGTCTCATCTGGAAAGTACCCAGAAGACTACTGAAGAACAAGAGTTGGAGTTGTCAGAGTTGAAAGAGGAAAACAAGATGGTCAAAGAGAAATGTGAGGATTTGCTGTCTCAGAATAATAATCTAGTCAGGGACAACGAAAATATGCTAGAGAATGTAACCCTTTTAAAAAATAATGTTCATATTTTATCTACAGAAAACAGTGCCTTACTTAAAAGTTGTGATGAAAAACAGTATTTATTGACTCACACACAGGCTGATCTAGAAAATCAGCTGAGTGAGAAAGAAAGTATTATTCAACAGTCATTATTAAAACTGAAAACAGTTCATTCTACATTATTTAATCTTCCTCCGTCTATTGAAATGCCTTGTACAGACTCTATGTGTGATTCATTGGAAAGTATTGTTGATAGTTTGAATTCATGTACTATCATTGTTGATCAAAACTTTAGGAAGAAAGAGGTTCTACTCTCAGAAAAAGAGGAAGAGTTAGAAGTCTTGAAAGCTGACTTCAAAATTTTGCAGGCAGCTCATAGTGAAGAAATTCAAGGTTTACAATTTGAAATTGATAAATTGCAAAGTGCTGATGTGGAAAAATCCAATAACTTAAAGGACTTGAAACAGGAATTGGATTCTACTGAAGACAAGTTGTCCAGAATTCAGTCAGAATCTGAGAAAATGATTCATGAATTAAAAGAGAAAATTCAAAGCTTGGAAGCCAACAGCAGTCGTTTAGAACAGGAACTTGCAGCAGAGGATATAGCTAAAGATCAGGCACTGTCCCAGGGTCGCTTCTGGAGTGAATCCTACGAGAGCCTTTCCAAAGAAATGGAAGATATGAGAACAGAAAAAAGAGCACTTGAAATAGCTCTTAATGAACAAATAAAACATCTGACTGCTGAAAGAGATAAGCTCACCCAGGAAGCCACTGAACTACAAGATAGAGCTTCCAAAGCAGAAGATGCCTCATCTAGTCTTTCAATTCAGGTGGAAAACCTTCAAGAGCAAATGGATTCTCTGAAAGTTCATCTTCAGTCTGTGATGTCTGAAAGCCATGACAATGAAGAAGCCTTGAAAGATGCCAAACAAAAGGTATCGGTGGTTGAAAAAGAGAATAGCCAGTTGCAAAAGTCTCTAGAAAACCTGCAAGGGAAGCATAACAATATTCAGCAGGAGATGCAGTCCTCAGTTGATTCTTTGCACTTGGACGTTGAAGAAAAATTATGCTCCATTAAAAGTTTAGAAGATGCAATGGCATTAAAAGATGAGAAGGTGACTGAATTGATGTCATCACTGCAAGACAAAAATGACAGCATCCATAAGATGAAGGATGTCGTACAGAGTCATGAAAAGATAATCAATGAATTGAATGACTCATGTGATAATCAGAGTAAGAAAATAACAGATTTAGTACAGGAGCTTGAGGGAAAGGAACATGAGGTTCAGAGTCTGAGCAATGCCCTCAAAGACATGACTTGCCTCAGAGATTCTCTTCAGGAAAACCTTGAATTCCAGCAGAAGAAACTCAATATGGTTGTATCTACCAACAGCGTTAATGAACAGGATCTGGAAGAGTTGGGTGAACATTTGAATTCTGTTATGATACAACATCACTTGAATGCAGATCAACTCACCACCACCCAAAAGGAGTGTAACATTTTGAAAAATGAAAAAGAGGAATTGAGAAGAGTTAATGACAATGTAACAGAGCAGATAAGATTAGTTGAGATAGAGTTAAAAGAAAAACATGATGCATTGGAAATGATCCAAGTGTCGTTAGATCAATCCTTATCTGAACTGAAAGAAAGTCAGATGGATCAAAACAACCTGAAACAAAGTCTCGATGAAGTGAGGGCACAATTACAGTCATCTCAGGATAGTAACAAGGAACTTGTCTGTACCCTTCAAACAGCACAAGAAGCAAAGGAAACAACCCAGAATGTCTCTGACCGGCTTGAGATGAAAATCCAGCAGCTGACTTATGATTTGACAAAGGCTTACAAAGATTTAGAGGAAGAAAAACGGGAATTGACAGAAACACTTGCTGTGTCTGATAAAAGAGAAGATGAAATGAAAGATTTGAAAGGAGAGTTTGTAAAATCCCAACAAGCCCTTGAAGAAATGTCATTATTAAATAATGATAAGGAAACTGTTTGTGTAAACCTGAGGGAAGAGTTGTCATCTTTGGAGAAAGATGTTAAAGATGCAAATCAAACCATAGAGAGACTGAAGCAAGATCTTGAGTGTAAAAGAGAAGAATGTGATAAGCTCACTGTTGAGTTGAATGACACCAAGAGATCATTCAACCATTTGAATGAAGCAAACAGTGATCTGGAAATGAAATATCTAAAAATGATTGAAGAACATCAACAGAGAGTTGAAATGTTAACAAATACTGAGGGCGCCCTTCAACAGGCTAATGAAGAGATAAGCCAGAAGTCTAAAGAGTTGTTGGAGAAAAGTGTTAGTCATGAAAAGTCTTGTCAAGAATGGGAGGTAAAATTTGAACATTGTGACAAACTTATCAAAGAATGCCAAAATCAGATTGAAGAAAAAGAGCTAATCATCACCTCTAAGAACTCAGCACTGGACAAAGCCTGTGATGATTTGGAAAAAGCACTTTATGATAACCGCCTTCAGAAAGAGCATCTGTGTTCTGTAGAAAGTGAAAGGGATTCAAAAGTGATGGAATGTGCTGGATTGGCATCAAAACTACTTCAGCATGAAGACCTGCTTACAGAAAAGCAGCAGCTCATTGAAGCTTTGAATGAGAAGAACCAAGATCTTGAAATAGGTGTCCAAAAGTTAACAAGCCAAAATTTAGAACTTGAAGAAGTTAAGAAAAAATTAAATGATGAAGGTGAGAAAAAGGACAAAACGATAGAGAGTCTCCATGTACAAGCCAAAGAGGAATTGCTCATCAGGGATAATGTTAACAGGACCAATGAGGAAATAAGCCGGACAATTGGCTCTCTGCAGAACAAGTATGATATTTTTAAAGAAGAATCCAATGGAAAGATTCTAGCTTTGGAAGATATTGTAAAGGATTTACAAAATGGTTTTGAGAGAGCTCAGTCAGACTTGACAATGGAGAAACAGACATCTAATAACCAAAGAGAATTGATTGCTGAACTGAATGAGAGTATTGCTTCATTGGAGGACAAATTGCAACAGTTTCAAAAGGAAAAAGAAATTGTGAAGGATGAGGAAAGCAAGATTGTGTCTTGCGTTCAAGAAAAGTTAATGTCCTTACTCCCTGAAAAGGATGATGCAAGCCAGGATCATCATGATGAGACACACAAAGTTACATCCCTTAAAGGAGCAGTGGATCTTTTGACCTATCATTTAGAGGTTAAAGACAAAGAGAAGAAGTGTTTACAAAACAATCTGATAGAAGTAGAAGAATCAATGACTTCATCTGTTTGTTCCTTAAATTCGCAGCTTGCTGCTTTGACCCAGGAGAAAACTGAAGTGGAAAATGAGAGAAGGACTGTATCTGAAACAATGGAATCTACTGTTGCAAAGCTTCAAGGAGAAATTGAAACAGCCACCCTTGAGAGATCAAAATCTGAGGCTGAAAAGGATCTTTTGATTAAAGAGCTATCTGATAATGTAACTAAATGTGAATTACAAATACAGTCATTGCATACAGAGTTTGATCAGATGAAGGGTGAAAAAGATAAATTGGAAAAGTCCAGAACTGATATGTCTGAAAATTTGCAAGTAGAAAAAAATGCCAGATGTCGCCTTGATGATGAGAAGTTAGAATTGGAAAACAAGAGCACTCAGTTACAGCAAGAGATGAATCAGCTTCAAGAAAGGAATTCAGAACTGTCCACAAATCTTGCAACCACTTCAGACAAGCTGAAATCTGTATCTGTGAACCTCCAGGATACCATTGATACTCTACAATCTTTCATATCAGATCAGACAGCTATCATCAACGTTCTCCAAGAGGACTCTATCAAGCAACAGGACACAGAACACTCTTTGCTGGCCATGACTTCATCGTTTAAGCGACTGTTAGAGGATAGAAAAAAGAAAATTGCCACTTTGTCACAAGAATTGTTAGAGGCGGACCAAAAGTATATCCAGTTGGGTAAAGACAAGGAGAAGGTTGATAAACAGCTTGAAGACGTCACAGCAATGTTTCATGAAATGTCAGAAGAGAAAACAAAGATTGAGAAGTCTCTTGAAGAGTCTGTGACTGAACTTTATCAAGCTATAGATAAAGCTGAAAATGATTGTCAAGAAAAGGAAAGTAAAATTGTGGCCTTAAGAGATGAGTTGTCTTTGAAAATACAAGAGGTAGCCTCCGTGAATTCACAGTCAGAAAATTTGCAGGCAGAACTTGACCAAGTAAAATCTTTTCATCAAGTCACTCTGCAAGAAGAAAGTGAGAGATGTAAAGAATTCAAAATCAGTCTGGAGGAAGAGACAAAGGAAAAGGCCAACATTTTGAAAGATCTTAAGAAAAAAGAAGAGGAGCACCAGACCCTGCAGACTAAATACCAAAACACCATTCTTGAACTTCAGTCACAGATTTTAGAATTTGAGCAAGAACTGTCTGCTGCAAATGATGACTTGAATGACAAAAATAATGAAATTAAAGTTCTTGAAGCTGGTGTCACCAATTTGAATTCTGAACAGGAAAACAAGGTGAGAGATCTTTTCCGTCTCCAGTCAGAACTAACCAATCATGCTCAAACGATGGCAGAGAAAAATGAAATTCTTGCTCATCTTGAAAAAACCTGTACTGAGCAGAAAGAATCCCTAGAGACTAAAACAGAGGAAATTGAACAGGACAAGAGAATGATTGAGTCACTCCAACATGATATGTGCAACCTGAATGAAGTCTTAAAGGAAAGAACAGAAGAACTGCTGTTGATGAGTTCAAAGCTTAATGTGACACTTTCAGAAATAGAAGAAAGAAGTGAGAAAATTTATGCATTGGAAACAAATTGTTCATTGAGGGAGCAGACTTTCTCTCAAGAACGGACACTTAATAGAGATGAGATCAGAGATTTAGAAATGAAGCTGGCTGCACAGAAAGAAGAGTTTGAGAGTAAAAGAGAAGATTTCTCTTCACAGGCTGCAGTTGAAATAAAAAAGCTGCATGATAAGATAGCAGAGCTTGAAGATGACTCCAAATTAAAAGAGCTACAGCTGCATGATGTACAGAGCAAGTATGACAGTGTTTATAAATCCTATTTGGATCTGACCTCAGAACTGAAGGACATCCATGACAATTTACAAGATCATAAAAGAACTCGTCTTGATTCTGAGAAAAGGATTGCAGTGTTAGAAACTCGTCACCAGGAGAAGACTCTTCACATTGAAGAATTGAGTAAGCAGCTTCGTGCATCACATCAGCATGTTGAGACTGTTCAAAGCGAGCTAGGTGAATCAATCTCAGAAATTACAAGAAAAGGTGTTGCGATCAGAGACTTACAGAGTGAAATTGAAAGCTTGATTAGAACCAAGGATTTGGCAGAAGCAGAATTAAAAACAAGTAAAGAGCAGAAGCAAGATCTGCAGTTGATGGTTGATATTCTGAGAGAAGAAAAGCAGAATAATGATCAGACTCTCACACATAACCTGGAACGAGTTAACACAGCTCTTTTTGATGAGAGAACCAAGTCTGGAAAATTACAAAAAGGTGTTCGAGAAATGAAAAATAATTTGCAGAAATTGACCAAAGATCGCCAGCAACTAGAGGAGAACTTCTCAAAGAAGACAGAAAACCTAGGCCAAACACTGTCCAAAAGAAAAGCTGAACTGCAGAAAATTGATAGTGATCTTCAAGAGTGCAAGACTTTGTTTGAGGAAGTAAAAACACATATCACCGGAGATAAAGCAATCTTAACTCAGATTCAAGAAGTGAAAAGTGAAATTTTTGAAAAGGTTGAAAGTAGCTGTGAAAGATTCTCATCAGATTGTGCTTTGATAAAGGAAGAAACTTCATCAACTGGTACAGAATTGAAATCCACAAAGGAAGACTTACTAAGTATCAGGGAATCGTGTGAAACCTGTCATAATACAATTTCACAACTGCAGCAAAGAATTACCGAAGAAATTGAAGAGAAAGAACATTTTCGTCAAGCCTTCCAAGGCCTTGATAGTTCTCTCAATTCATTGAAATCCCTACTTGAATCATCCCAGGTTTATCTGCAAGAAGAAAGAGAAAAAAGTCAGACATTGGCTTTGGAATTAAAAGATGCCAGTCATGCTCAGCAGAAACTACAAACAGACATATCTAGACTTCAGAATGAACTTTTAGAATCCCTTGAGACAGTGAGAAATGCTGATGTCAAAATTCAAGAACAGGCCAGCGTAAGTGATAATTTAACTGCTGAATTAGAAGCTCTTGCCTCACGGCTAGCTCTAACCACATCAGAAAAAGAGGAGCTTGAGGAAAATGAGAAAAGACTTCAGAAAGAATTAAAGGAAACTGAAGACAAGGTACAAACTCTGAATGACAATCTAAGCCAGAACACTGAAGAATACAGTTTCTTGAAACAGGTGTCTGAGTTTACCTCTAAAGAATTGCAAGAAATGCGACAGGCGGCAGTTACAGAGAGGGAAGCGTTAGATGCTTCTCAGACGAAACTCATGGCACAAATAGAAGTTAATGACACTTTGAAGGCAAAAGTTGAAGAAACTCAAAATTCTCTTAAATTGAGCACGGATGAAATTATATACTTAAAACAGCAGATGGCCTTGAAGGAAGAAGAAACTGATCAGCTCAAGTACCAACATGGAAGCCTCCATGCAGAACTAGAGGAAAAAGTTGAGCAAATAAATATTCTTACAGAGACCATAGATATTCAACAAGATAAAATGACCTCTATTGAAGCTTCAAACTGTCTTCTACATCTTGAAAAGAAAGGCCACAGTCATACCTTAAAAACTCTTGAATCAACTGTTGAGACTATTCAGGCAGAAAGGTTACAGATTGAACAAAAAATGGCAGAACAAGTCATTTCTCATGAGGAGATATTGCAAGATACTCAATCATTGTGTAAGGAAAAGTCTGAGCTAAATAATTCTCTAGCACAAGCCAATGTGGACTTGCAAAGAGAAGTCACAGCACTGAAGGCTGATTTGGACAAACATTTGAATCAAATCAAACACCTGGAGGATGAAAAATCTGATTTGGCTGCAGCTCATGGGAGTCTTCAGACCACCATGATACAATTACAATCTGACATGGACAGGGCTATGCAGCAAGAAGTCTTGCTGCAAACCACAAGTGCAGAGAAAGATGGCCTACAGGAGCAAATGACTAGGGCACAATCAGAGCTCTCACAAACAGCTGTTTCACTGCAAAATGAGAGGAGCAAATGCCATGATTTGGAAGAGAAGATACAAGCATTAGAAGAAACCATTTCTTCTTTGACTCATTCCAAACAGGAGTTGGAGGAGAGAACGAACATGCTAACCACTGACTTAGATCAGAGAACCTCTGGTATCAAAGTGAAAGAGGAGGAAATATCTTTATTGAAAGAACATCTGGTGGAGAAAGAGAACGGCCTTAAAGAGCTCCAGGACATGTGTAATACCACTGCTCAATTGGTTGCTCAGAGTGAATCCAAGCTAGAAGAGGTAAGCTCCGAAAAAGAAAACTTAAAGAGTGTATCTGAGGAGCAAGAGGAACAGATTGCACTTTACCGTGAGCAAGTAGAAGATCTTCTTAGCAAACTGGAGGAAACTGATAACAGAGCCCAGGAGAGGTTTGTTGTAATAGCAGAGCTTACATCTTTACAGGATCTCGTTGAAGCCAATGCAGCTACCCAGTGCCAGATAATGAAAGAAAGTAAAATAATGAAAACACAATTAGAAAAGCTTGAAGAAAACTTTTCTAAAAAAGATTCCCAGCTACATGACATGCAGCAAGTGCTAGCAGAGGCTCTAGAAGTTTTTGATAGTTGCCGAAATGTTTTACCAAGACCTGACATGTTAGACTTTTCATCAAATCACACGAATGATCATGAAGAAACTTATCTTGTGGACAGTATAAAATATCCTGAAGATTGTGCCAGAGAAGAAATGACAAATTCAAGTAGGAAGGATGATATTCAGCATATAAATTCTTGCATGGATAGTGATGACCAGAATGTTAAAATTGAAGACCTTAATTCTAGTGTGTATTTGGAAAAGGCAAAATTGATGGCACAATGCATTTTGCAGTTGGCCAGTGAGAAACAGATTCTTGAACAAGAACAGCAGAATTTGTTAAAACTCATTGATGAGGCAGGCGAAGAGCAAGAAATCTCCGAGACCCAGTTGCAAGATTCTCAGAAAGTTTGCTTGTCATTGCAACAAGAGATGGATGCTATGAGCAAAGAACTGGGAGAACTGCAGCTCTCACTTGAAAATAAGGATGCTAGTGCTGCATTGATAAATGAGTTGAAAGTCACTTTTCAGCATGACATTGAAGACCTGAAGTTATCAATATTGAACCTGGAAAAAGAAAGGAATGAAGAGAGAGAAGGCAGAGAATTTCTGGTGGATCTTTTGCAAGACTCTGAAACCAGACTTTTTAGCATCGAAGCCGAACTAAATAATGAAAGACAAGTTTCTAGGATGGATAAAATTGACATGCTGGCTGAAATTAAAGAAGCAGAAAGTATGGTGGAAAGTCTGAAACAGAAAATGGATGAAATGAGGGCTTTACATGAAAAAGAATGTCAGGAATCCTGTACAACCATCAGTGAATTACAGAAGAGATTGGATGAAGGAGAAGAAAATATTCATCTCTACCAGGTAGAGAAGAAAGAGATGGAAACAGTGATTGAGGATTTGAAATTACAGCAAACAGAAATAAGTGAACTCCACCATAAGATGGAAGGAATGCAAAACCAACACAGTGAAGCTTTGTTGGAAATTGATACCTTAAAAGCAGAGAAGAAAGCCATTGAAGATGAGAAACTTCACTTATGTGAACAGATAGAGAAATCCATTGCCGAGGCCAAGAAAGAAATGGATATGCTCAGAGAAGAGAAAGCAACTCTAGAATCACAGGTGAAAATACTAGATGATGAGATATTTGTAGCTAATGATACAATTACTTCCCTTAATAATCGAGTAAAGTCTAGTTTTGAAGATATTAACTCAGTCAAACAAGAACTTGTTGATGCGAAGAGAGAGAAAGAAGATCTGCAAGATCAGTGTGCTCAACATGAAAAATCAATAGCTGACTTAGAAACTTCCATAAAAGATCTCAGAGATCAGTGTGATCAACGTAAAATGTCAATAAGTGACTTAGAAATTTCTGTAGCTGAAAAAAAATCAGAACTAGAGTCTAAAGAACTAAAGATTAAGGAGTTGGAGACAACTTGTTTTGATCAAGAGACTTTGATAGGTGAAATAAAACATTGCCAATCATTTCACCCTGGTTCTGGTTCCCCCACCCTTTTCTCCCCTACCCCTTTTGATTCTACCTCTTCTGTTCTTGCTTCTGTGTCCAATGGTGAGGGGGTTGAGGTGGAGGAGATCATGCCATCCATGCAGGTATCCTTTTCACAGATTCAGCCCATGACAGCTTTGCCAACAACAGCCCTGGCTCCTGGTGTTCAAGAAACGATGGAGTCTGTTGAGATGGTGGTTGCAGAGCATGCCATGCCAGTCAGTCAAGGGAAGCAGGCTGACGAGGTGGAGAAAGAAGTTGAACGTCTACAGGCTGAAGTTTCCTCCAGCCAAATGACCATCAAAGCTCTGGAGGAGAATTTGGACAAAGTTGGAAAAGAAAAAGACGAGCTTGACAAAGCATTGAAGAAAAAAGAGAAAGTCATTCAGGGGCTTCACCTGAAAGCGAAGAAGTCAGCAAACAAATCTGCCAAAGCCCCTTCTCAAGCCGAAGATACAGACACAAGGCAAAAGTCAAAACAGGAAGAAAGCCCCAAGTCATTACCGGTGACCTCTGACCTGGAAGAATCATCTGACTTCACCCTTGATCAAAGCAGTTTTCACCAATTTCGCAGCCAGTGCCACAGTTTAGCAATAGAAAAGGAAGCTTTAAAAGATCTTCTTTCTGAAAAGGATGCAGAAATCATAAGGCTACAAACACAATTTTATGATGCAGATTTGCAATGGAAAGAGTTGAATCATCAAAACGAAAGCAAACTTGCTTTACTGAGCAAAAAATTAACAGAGAACGGACAGGGATCTGAGGATTTGATAAGAGCAAATCTTGCTTTGGAAGAAGAGGTGCAAACTGCCAATTCAAAACTTATGGACACATCTCAGAGGTTGGGCGATTCTTTGATCTCTCTAGAGTCAAAGGATAAAACATTGCAAAAGCTGCAGCTAAGGCTTGACCAGTCCATCCAGTCTGTTGAGGCGTATCAGGAAGATATGAACCAGTTACGGCTGTCTTTGGATGAACGGGAGGCTCAAATTCAGCAGTTGCAGAAAGAACTTGAAGTCAATAGGAATGTAACCATTGCCATGAAAAATCAATTGGAAAACCAGACACTGGAAGTAAATAGGCATGTGAATTTGCCATCAGAAACTGAAGCCCATAGGGTTGGGGAGGAGGCCTCACTGCTATATAAATGTCAAGAGTTGGAACATTCTCTCTGTGAAGAACAAGACAAAAGAAAAGCCTTGGAAGGTGATTTGATAGGAAAAGATGAAAAGATAAGTGTAATGGAAAATGTTATGAAAGAGATGTATGGAACGCAGGATGAGAACAGCACAAAAATTGGAGAGCTGTCTGGTGAGCTGACTAAAGCTCGAACGGATCTTGAGTCTACAACGTCTCAGGTGACAGAAATGAAGAAGATCATCAAGAAGAAGGAAGCAAAAATTACTTCCTTGTTGAAGCGAGTGAATGCAAGCTCTCCTATAAAAGAGCCAGTATCTTCAGCTTTGGAGATGTCCTCTCTCTCAGAGGTTGATGAGAGCTTCACAGAGACAACCGCAATACCTGCACATTCTACCCCTATAAAGAGCTCTGAAAGTAAACATCAAGAAAAAGATTCGTTGGACAAGGGAGATGTTCACAAGGCAGAAATTCTTGGTCTTAGGAAACTTATGAAGAAAAAAGATGCACAGTTATTGTCTCTCAACAAGAAAGTCAAACACCTTCAACTAGAGCAAGGGCGTTTATCAGATGCTCCAAGTCAAGAATCAGTCACATCTGAAAGGGCCTCTGTTCAATTATCACGATTTGACAGTCGTTCAACAATTTATGGAGATGATGTGCAAGACCTGAATGATAAACTGCGGCAAAGTGAGATGGCTAGGGATGCTCTTGAAATCAATTTGAGGGAGGCTGAAGTCAAAGTGGACAGTATTGAAGAAGAAAACTTAAACCTTAGGCATGACCTTGAAGACATTCAGGAGGAAGTTCATTTTCTAGCAAGGGACAAGAGGGCCCTCGAAAATTGCCTCTTTGATATCAGGGACATAGTCGATTCTCAACTGATGGAGCAATTTGCAGGGGAAGATTTCTTATATTCCACAGCAGAATCTGTGAGACTGATGGTGGAAGAGAAAAGCTATGCTGAAAAACAATTGGTGAATACACAGACCTATTTATCAGACATGCAAAAGGATAATGAACATTTGTCACAGCAGTTATCAGAGAGTAAAGAAACTGTACCAAAGTTGGAGCAGCATTTGGAGGAGATGACACAAAAGTGCAATGAGGCATGGGCCCATTTGGAGCAAACAATCAAAGCAAAGGCTTCTCTGGAGGAAGAAGCAGAACATTTGAGAACTCGTGTCGGGCAATCAGAGGAAAGTGCTGAGCTGGCAAACGAGTTGCAAGAATCAACTCTTTTCATAAAAAGTCTCCAGGAAGAAATAGAATCACTTAAAGTAGGTAAAAATAACATGCAAGAGCAGCTGACAAACTTGCAAACTGCCCATGACCTAGTAGTTCAGGAGAAAAATGCTCTTGAAAATCAGCTCCAGGCCATTGACCAACAATTTAAACAAGTTCAGGAAGAAAAGGAAATTACTGTGCAACAGTTACATGCTACCACTGAGCAAATATCAGATCTTCATAATGTGAAGCAACAATCTGAAAAATATATTCAGGAAATGCAGGTGCAAATGAAGAGCATGGACGAATTTTATATTAAGCAGAGTGAAGAAAATGCTAACAAAAACATTGAAGCAGATAGTCAGTTAGCTACCTTCAAAGAGGAAAATGTCACTTTGAGGGAGAAAACTCAAGAGCTAGAAAACAATATTAATATATTGCAATCCAATATTGATTCACTGAATTCAGTCATTGAAGGGCTTCAACAAATGAAAGACAGTGCTGAAAAGAATTTATCTCAAGACCTTATTGAAGCTCGTCTTAAAGTTGATGATCTGAGAGCACTGCTGAAAAACAAAGAGTCCAAATTCTGCTCCCTTCAAGAGCAGCATGACGAGCTGGCTGTGCAGCATGAAAAAACAGAAAGTCAACTCACTGCAGCTAATCAAAGCATATTTTCCCTCCGAGAACAACTTGGTAACCTGCATGGGGAGATAGGTCAATACAAGCAACACTGTCAGGACCTTCAAAACCATTTGGCTTACCAACAAGAACATGTTACACAGTTAACACACCAGTGTGAGATGTTGCAGAGGGATTTAACCCAGCAACAGGAAACAGTGCAAAATCTCACAGGAGAATCCAATGTTTTAAGAGAGGATTTAATCAATTCCCAGAGTCAGCTTGACCAGTTAAGCTTAGATAACAAATGCCTAACAGAAAAACTAGAAGAAAGGAGTAATCAGATGGACAATCAAAAAGAGACAATCCTGAAGCTTGAGACAGACTTGAATATAGCTGAGACCTCAAATGCTGAAATGATTTGTGTACAACAGCAACTTAAGCAAGAATTGTATCAAGAACAGCAAAATAAGAAAATTGCAGCTGAAAGGTTCCAGATGGTCTCAGATGACGTAAAGTTGAGAGAGAAATCTGCACAGGAGTTGGAAGAGAAAATAGCCCTTCTTTCAGACAAAGCTCAGCTGGTGGATACATACCTAGCAGAAATCACCACTCTTAAACATGACTTGGAATCAAAAGAAATGACTATTACTGCTCAAGAACAAAAAATGTTGGCAATGCAAGATTTATCCTCAGAGGAAACAAGAAGTTTGCAAGAGCAGGCAGCACTTTTTCAGGGCCAACTGGTTGCTTTCAATGAAGATAAGGAAAGGTCTATGGTCACACTCCAGAGACAAATAGATGATTTGATCCAGGAAAATCAAAGTCTCAAGTCCCAGAACAAAGACCAGGCTGAAAACATCCAAATTAAGGAGCATAGCATTAGTGACAGTTTATCTAAGATAGAGTCATTACAAAGTGATGTTGAAAAAAGTCACCAGACCATAGCTCATTGCAATAATGAAATAGAAAAATTACAGCAACAATTAAATCAAGAAATTCAAGACAGTTCCACAAGAGAGAAATCACTTAATGAGTTGTTAGTAAATGAGCAAGGAAAATGCAGCGATCTTATTTCGAACATTAATTCTCTTCAGTCTTCCCTCAGTGAGAGAGATTCAGAATTGGTGACACTTAGAGAGCATGTTGGAACTTTGAATACAGAGTTGGCCACAGCATCAGACGCTTTAAAGGCATCAGATAAATCTTTGTATGAGATAAAAGAGGAATATAGCTTGTTACATCAACAGAGCGGACAGTTACAAGACACTCTTACCAAACTCACAACAGAGAACTTGCATCTGAAACAACGTCTGGAAGAAATTACAGCTCTGTCACAAGAAGCAAAAATTCTTGAACCATCCTCTTCTTCCGGTGAAGATATTTCCTCGCAAAACTCTCCAAAGCTGGCAGAGCTCTCAGAAAAAATGAAGACTCAACAGAAAACTTTAAAAAAGAAGGACGCAAAACTGGCATCCCTGAGCAAGAAGTTGGACTCTGCTGAGTCTCAAATCCAGGAGCTCACTGAGCAGCTCTCAATTGCACGGCAGAGAGCTGCCGAATCAGATGGTGCTATGGTTTCCCAGAGTATTGACCACACACTCAGTCCTCCTGTCCATTCTGAACAAAAGGAGGAGATACCAGTAGAAGAGCACTTTCAACAAGAACGGCTACAAATGGCTTTTAGTTTGGAACCCAGCCTGCAGCCCACGACTGTTCTGCCTCCGGATGCCCAACTCAAAGATGTAAGCTTTTTACTGTCAGTAATAACCAACTACCAATATATTCAAATAATTAATATACTTTTACTACAACACACTATACTTGCACTGTTGCATGCATAAGTCAATAATTTGCTTCTAGTCTTATTGAGACATTGCATTTCTGAAATGAACAAGTTTAAAATTACAAATTTGTTAACTTTTTAAGCTGTGACATTAATTGTCATTTATAGGCTACTTTGGAAGGAAATTTTTTATAAGCCAACTTGACTTACAAAAGGAGAATTATATTGAATAAATAGGAAAAGAATGGAAAAAGGAGCAACCTTTTTCTTTCCTTTTCATTTCATTTTCATTTAATAATATTTTTAAGTGGCAAATCAACAGATCCTATATTCATTTTAAATTAATCCTCCTTTATTATATATACGTAAAATGTTCTTTTGCAATGTCTCTTCAAAAGATAAACAGACAGATAGATGGATAGATAGATAGATAGATAGATAGATAGATAGATAAATAGATAGGTGAGATGGATAGATAGATTGATAGATGGATAGATAGATAAATAGAAAAACAGTTTAAGCATATAGTAGTTTTTGCGAGAGTGTCCGATGGCTGCTTCCCAAACAGAGATAACAGTGCTTTTTGAAACGTAAGTTCCATGTTTGGATGAATATCATCTTGCTGAGTGTTTAAATCATGCCTAAGGTTATGAGCGATGGCGCCAACTTCAGAAAGTTGAAAGACACCCCTGTCCACTGCTAGACTGATCATTTTGTTGCAACAGGGAGGGACTCTAGTGCAGTGTTGTGTAAATCTGTAGACAGTCATTCATTTTAACCAACCACCAGGATAAAACACGGAAAATGCTGTTTGGCGTCATTAAACAGCTGAGCCTGTCTGTCCATCAAAGTCCAAAACTTGGCCATTCCTTTTTCGTCACATTGATGCATTTGATTGGTTGGACAGTGGATCAGCAAGGAGGGCTTGTATTTGTTATCTGTTTCCAGACTCAAAGGGGTGAAAAAATTACTGAAGTGAGTGTAAAGGATGTTTTTTAACACTCTAGCAAACTCTAGGCAAATGTTCATAGCTACTTTATCTATATTAAGTTGACATTTCATTGCTTTTTTGATTGACATGCCAACAATCCTGGCACTAAGGCAGCAAACAGCTTTCGAAGGGAGGCACTAAGAGTAACGATTTTGACTTTTAAAAAAAATGGATCTCATCAAAATAGCTGGCACTAAGGCAAAATGGGCATTCAGCCAGAGGCACTCTTGCAAAGACTACTGTATATATATATATATATTGAGAGGGAGGGAGGGAGAGAGAGAGAGAGAGAGAGAAGAGAGAGAGGGAGGGAAGGAAGGGAGGCAGGAGAGAGCAAAAGATAGGAGAGAACAGTTGGTAGGGGATGGAGACACCGATAAGATAAAAACATTCTCCAACACTTCCTTACAATTTTGCCATACTGTATAGCTATAGCACATTTTATATTAACAAGGCTAAAGGTTCGTTCATCTTTCCACTGTGTGTGTGTGTGTCTCTGTCTATGTGTGGTTTTTTTGGCTTTTTTTTTCTCATTTTTTTATCGACCAATTTTGCTCTTTTATTGGGAGATCTTTCAGTCTTCTTTTTTTTTATAAATCACTCTGCTTTGTTAGAGGGCTTTCCTCTTGAGTTGACAGATTGATTACTTTAAATTTTCATTTTATTTTAATTGCTATATCTGTTTGCATCATCTGTTACTCTGATTGTTCCTCCATTTGAAAAACATAAGAACTGTTAAGCTTCGTGATTTTTCAAATTTCGTTTTTCATATATATATAAAATGTTTGAAGAGAAATAATTAGCAATTATTTCTTGGTGCAAAAGATTGCTTGTGTCTCTAAACTTCACAGGTAATTTGGTAAATATGTAGTTTGTGATTGGTGTATATGCTGAACATGTGTCGTCAATACAATTGTTCCAATATTATTGTGACTGTCCTGCAGAAATTATTTCTCAGTATATCCTATGTCAAATCAACCTCTTTCAAAATATCTTCAATTTTTCAACCTGATACCATTGATATGCTGTATATATTTTTTGTTTGCGTAAACAAATTATGATGAATGTTGAAATGTAAAATGGCTTATTTGATTGTTGGATTTTGATTTTCTGATGCTTACTCTTATTCTTACTCCTACTCATTTTGTGACATGATTTTGATGTATGCAGGGTGGCGGCAACCTTTTACTTTCTTTTGAAAGCCTGTTGAAAATTTTTTTTTGTTATTGGTATTCTTTTTCTTATCACTCCTCAAGTAAAAGTAGTTTACCTTACATTCAGTGAAGTCAAGGTTTTTCTCATTTACATTATATTATTAAAGGTTGACATATTAATATTTCCCAAAACAATAACTTCCATACTTCTAATGTCTAATATCTGTGAAGGGTTTGATGGCAAAATGCAATAAACACTCTTTTGGATTATCTGTGATTAGCAATCAATATCGTGGCATTTGTCGCGTTCTTCAACTAAAGCACACTTTTGACGACTTGATACTATTGGATATGTTTCTTTTTTGCATTCACAAATTGAAAATTAATTTCAGGTTATATCACATATCTTTTTTAACCACTAATCTGACTAATCATAGAGAATTTGAAAATGGCTTTAATCGCATTTTGCCATTAAACCCTCCATGTACTTTCTTATGCTGTGACTTTCATCAAAATCTTTTGGAATGAATAACTTTATCAGTTGCATCATTGAGGCTTGCATAGCAACACAATTAACACCTTTAGTCATATGGCTTAAAAAAAAAAATTGGCTGATATAATCCTGCTCATGCCATGACATTTTCTGTATGCGATTCATATACACTCTCCTTTGCATGCAGTCATAAACAGATTTAGAACAGTAAAGTAAATAAGAAATTATAGAGAATTTTAGGGGATGAGGAATGGAAATGAATCTATAAAGAGGTGGGTTTGTTTGTTTCTTCTTCTTTTTTTTTATAATGATTTTCATCTCACAATTGTGCACTCACCATTATTCTTAAAGAGACTAGTATAGCTTTCTTTCCTATATCTGTCAATTTGAAGTTTAAAAATATTATCTGCATCATATTTCTTAAATATATATATGTGCACTTTTAAATGTTTGATGCAAGTAATCGGACTATGTTTGTTTCCCAACACAGCGTCTTTGATAAAGAAACAGTTGCACATTGTTTCAAAAGCACTCTGACACAAATGGTGAAAAGATAAGAATGTAATTGAAGAATATAAATTAAAGGAAAATGCAAATAACAATCTGAAATTTATCTATTTTTCCTTGTTCCAGTTTATGCAATTTTATCAAAAGGTCTGTCATAAATGAAAGAATTGTTTTCATTGTTTCAAGTTCTGACATGGATATTTACCGAAAACATTGTAGCCTAGCACTTTAAGTCACACTGGCATAGATTGTAACTTCCGTTTGTAAATGAAAAACCTTTACTCAGCTGTAGGGTTCATTTGAGTCTGTCTTAACTTAAGCATGCATACAAATTAGAATAATTTTTTTTTTCATGCAATGTGCATGCATTTCTATTTTCCTTAAAAAATCTATACATCTGTGTATTCCAAAGCTTCACTAGCTCTGTAGCTGCTTTAGATACTGAATTTCCTTGCAGTGTATGTACTTAACCATAATATGCGAAAGAGGAGTTCTCATGATGATCCATCACTGATAGGCATGATCAAATAAAATATTTACTGCATGGACTATATTGTATTTGTATGCATTGCACTGCCCTTTTAAAAGGTGTAAATGATTTTTGAAAGCTCTTAATTTCTGCTTTACCTGGTTGAATAAAGTATCTGGGATACATATATCACATAAAGTGTCATTGGGGAATGGCATTTAGAAAGAAGCAAAATAGATTTTTTTTTGGTTTTTATTACATTTTTGTTCAACAAATTAGACTATGCATTTTGTTGCCTTCATCCCCTCCAGGTTGCCCAGCGTCAAGAGAGTCTGCAAGAAGCAGAACTCGAATCAGCAAAGCAGGCTAGAGAGCTTGAATCACTCAGTCAGGCTCTCCAGGCCTCAGAAGAAACTGTCTCAGAACTCAGGGAAGCTCTCAAAGATTCACAGTCCAATCTGGAAAAGCTTGAGATTGACAAACATACTTTAACAAATCGTGAAACAGAACTAGAGGCAAGGCTGAGAGAGATTCAGACATCCTCAGACTCCATAGGAGATAATCTGAGTCAGAAAGAGGAACAACTGGAAGAGGTGCTGCAGAACAAGTGTGTGTTGGAGGAACGCATCAGATCATTAGAAGAAGAACATGACAATCAGGCTAAGATCAATGAACAGCTGAGAGAAGAGATGCAAAACAAAGGCAAACAGCATGTAGAAGAGCAGGGTTATTTTGAAAGAATGGTCAGTGATTTACAAGAACTGCTACAAAATGCAGAGATGGAAAAAACAGATTTGCAGAGCCAACTCCAGGAGCTTAAACATGAAGCACAAACAAAAGCTGATGAAGGAAATCGGCTAAACTCAGAGAAAGAAGAAATCTCCAAAGAACTGATATCTCTTAGACAAGAACTAGCTGAGGAAAAAAGTAAACTTGAAGCAGAAGCTGTTGAACGGGAGAAATATACTCAACAGATTGCATCTCTATCTTCTCAGTTAGGAGAGAGAGAAATCCAAGGAAAGGAAATGTCTGAAATAGAAGGAAAGTATAGAGAAGGAGAAGAAGAAAGGCAGGCTCTTTTGAACAAAATTGCCATTCTTCAGGCGGGAGCTGAGAATCTCATCACTTTAGAATCTGATCTTGCAAATCTTCAGTCCATGAATCTCCAACTTACGGACCAGCAGCAATGTAAAGAAGCGGAAATGGAGGGTTTGCAATCAAGATATGGAGAGTTAGAAGCCGAGAAGGTAGCCCTGAGTACCAGATTGCAGGAAATGGAACAGCTTTTAGATAATGCAAAGATGGATTTAGGAAACTTGGCCCAAGAAAAAGATTCACTGAGTCATGAACTGAAGATTCTCCATGAGCAATCTGCTTTGTCTGAAGAGCATCAGGTCAATGCCACAGATCTCAAGAATCAGCTTGAAGAGAGAGACTCTTTGTTGATCGCCCAACAAGAAGAGATGGAGAAAATGAAGCATGGAATGGATGAGCAGGAAAACAGGTTGACCGTCTCAGCGAATGAACTGGAGAATTTGAAGACTGCAAAGGAAATTCTCTCTCAAGAGGTGGGTTTCTTTAAAGCGTGAAAAAAAACAAAAAGTTTTCTTTTTTAGCTACAAGTACTATTACGAAGATTAGGGTAATGTAATTCAAATATTTTAGCAACCTTTCCAAAATAAAAACAAACCCTGGAAAAAATCTACACAAACAATGATGCACTTCCCCAAACTTATTCATGATACTTATACTTATAAATTTATACCAACTTCATATCCAAAGCCCATTATTTGATATGATGTATTGAAAAGATTGTTTCCACCCAAGGGAGTGAATTTATTTCTCTTCATAATAGAATTCATAATTAAGGGCTATGTTTTGAATTACTTGGATATCTCTTCTTACCCAGATCTGTTAGTCAGCCTATATCTGTCTCTGTATTTGTCTCTGTCTGTATGCCTATTACTGTCTGTCTGTTTATGCCTGTTAGCCTGTCTGTCTGTCTGTCTGTATCCCTGTCTCTCTGTCTGCCTGTCTGTCTGTCTCTCTGTCTCTGTCTCTGTCTGTCTGTCTGTCTGTCTGTCTGTCTGTCTGTCTCTCTCTCTCTCTCT
>JBBPCV010333061.1:0-17654 GCA_037974505.1 Plocamopherus tilesii
AAAAAAAAAAAAAAAAAAACCCCCCCCCCCCCCCCCCAAAAAAAAAAAAAAAAAAAAAAAAAAAAACAAACTAAAAAAAAAAACAACAACAACAAAAAAGCAACGAAAAACCCCCAAAAAACAAACCCAAAACACCCCACCAAAAAACAAGAAATCAAACGACCCCGAACAAATACCCAACATCCTGAAAAACCCAAAACAACAGCCCGCCAGGACCATTGACAAAGTGCATGAGAAATGCACAGAAATGGAAATCATCATGGAATACACTTCATCTACTGTCAGTCATTCCTCCTCCTCATCATTTTCAACCATGGTTAAAAATCGATGACATAATAATGTAATGTATGAGATTAACACAGTCCTTTTCCGAAAATACCCTTTTCACAGATGACAATTGTCCATAATGAAAAAAAAAAAGATCTTTGTATGGGGCATGCAGTCCTCTTCCAAAAATAACCTTTTCACAGGTGAGAATTGCCCATAATGAAAAATAAAAAAGGAGAACTGTATGGGGCAACAACAAGTGCTAAAAATACACTTGGTACAACATCAAACTATAGTACAACATTTAATTAACTAGAAAAGAAATACCCCAGATCTATGACATGTTTTATTGAAAACCTTGAATGTCCTTATATTCAATTTCATTAACTAAATTCGATCTGGAGGGAACATTTATACAGAGGACAATTCTCACCTTTGCTTTATACTTCAAAAAAAAAAAAAAAAAGAAAAAAATCCCATCTCACCAAAAAATCCATATCTTTAGAAAAATACAACTGATTTGCTTCGGGAATTTTTTTTTTTTTTTTTTGCACTGGCTAATCTCCTTAAAAACAAATGTCTGAATTCACAAACTGGAAAAAGCCAACAACAGTCAATCAGATTACTTTCTTCCAGATCCAACAATGGACAAGATGAAAAGGAAAAGGTTGACAATGTCAAGGTAGAGATTGAGAGCAGCAAAGATGTACTCCTCTGGTGACACGGCATATTTGTGCTTGCCTCCAAGCATTATCTGTGTGTCAAACACCAGGTACTGGGGAAAATGGAAAATAAAAAAAATATAAAAATGAAACAAATGACAAAATCGTCCAAATTTCATTCATACAATAATTTCTTTATCCCCATCCCACCCCCTTCGATACCCAACAAAATTCCTGTCCCTTTGTCCTGTTTTTAGTAGCAAGTATAACAAATGGTTTTTGTGACTAGTTGTTTCCTTAAAAATCAAAGAGGAAAGAAAAAAAAGAAGCTTTAAATTCCTAGTTTCAGTTGTATAGTCTGCAATCTTGAACTCTTAAATCTTGTTTCTCAGACCACTTCCATAATTTGTGATAAATTTCTTCCCCGATAAAAATTTAAGATAATTTGTGATAAATTTCTTCCCCAATGAAAATTTAAGATAATTTGTGATAAATTTCTTCCCCGATAAAAATTTAAGATAATTTGTGATAAATTTCTTCCCCAATAAAATTTAAGATAATTTGTGATAAATTTCTTCCCCCATAAAAATTTAAGAGGACCTGAGAATTGTTTGGTGTATATGTGTTTAAGATTTTCAATTTCTTTGAATTTGTTATCAAGCCATTCTTCTTTGGTAATTTTGCATTTGTGTATAATTTGTTTATCCCTCTCTTAATATTATGAACTTTGTCTTTGCAATTTTCTCCATTCATCCATCATTTCAACACAATGAATAAGCACCACCTTGGTGCCAACTGAACAGCTGAGATGTGCAGCTTTGACCAATGTTCAGTGAGGTGTAAAATATTGTTAGTACTGTGAAAATGACGTGTTAGATGATAGAGCAGCAGCATCAACTTTTGAAATTTGCTGAAATGGTTGAAAGGATTCATGGTTTAAATCTATATCAACGTATCCCATCTATACGACTAGTTTAGCCAGCATACTCACAGCAGAGAAAATCAACGCTCCAATTGAGGCATAGACCAGGCTAAGAATCTGTTGGAGCAGATATAAATAGATCCATTAAAGATTGTGATTGAAAATCCACGGTTGTAAAAATAGAAACTGCCAGTCTATAGTAGCAAATAATAAACTACTCTGATAACATCTTTGGACAAATTTAATATCTAGTGTTACAAAAAATATCTTACGACAGTTTTAATATCTAAAGTTATAAAAATTATCATACAAACTCTACTTGACAATTTGAAGACAATTATAGAGACAAAGAAGCTTTAATCAGAATTCTGCAGATCTAATGCTTTGTTTGTGCATCATCAAACCAAGCCACTTTTTAATGTAAAATTCTTTTCCAAAAATTCTTCACATGAGATATTGGGCTACCAAAGATATGAATACTGAAACAGGAGCCTGCTTTTTTGGCCATTTTAAGTTATGCATAATTCTGAAAAACTATTGCTTTGGTTGTGCATCATTAAAAGCAAGCCACTTTTTAATGCAAAATGATGACCTAACCGAACAAAAAATACCAAAAACAACAACCCCAAAACAACAAACAACAAGAAAAAATCAGCCAAAAAAGTACTTCCATAAATCTTAAGACAGACACAGGTGAATGAAATTTTAGGTTTGAGATTTTGATTAACTAGGTTTTCTAATAGCAATAATAATATATATTTTTGAGTCATATGATTCCCATGGTCATCGGCTAAAGGGGTGGTTTCAAAACACTGAAAGACCCTGTTCGTAATCAACATGGCAATAAAACAACATGTTCATATTCCACAAAGCGTGTAAACAAATTATACATACTCGGCTTTGCATTATGGCACACAGGAGACCAAAGCAGAAGAGGACGATAAGCAGAACAAACAGCATGCCTCCCATCATGGTGAAATCCCACTGAAAGGAAAAAATGGAGAGAGGGAGACTATTAAGAATGATTTTTTTTCCTCTTCAAAATCGCCTTGTGAGTAAGACTTTATATTTTTGGGTAGATTTCCTCATTTCTGCAGAGTTAAAATGAGAGATTGTGTAGTAAAGGCCTGTGGTACTGATTACAAGTACGGTACTTCGTTTAAACACACACATTAAACATTTTATTGCTCATGTTTCATATAACCTTATCCATTAACTCATTGTTGCAGTCATATATGTATGCTATCATGAAGAATCCTTATCTGACACATTAGGTATGAATAATTTTGATAGTACAAATCAATCCAATCCAAACATCACTGTCGCAGCTTCATGGCTTGAAGATATATGCAACAGTGTGTAGCAACAAGAGTGATTGGACTGATGTTGAAGTTTTGGGGACAATTTTTAATTTATCTGTATCCTACTGAATTGTATTATGAAGAACATTATATCATGTGGCATAATATTTTAGACTACATAAGTTCACAGCTTGAATCTCAATCACACTAAAGTCTTACGACTCATGAATTCTATTTGATCTGAGCTTTGCAAAGCAATGCAGTCATCACTCACTTTAGTTTGGAAAGCGAAGATCGTCAGAGCTAAAGTCACAATCTGAAATAAAACAAAAATAATGATACAGTGGAAATTATTTTCCAAAGTTGACATCAATCAGCTATGCCTATGATTTTCTATAAACATACATTTCAAGAATTTCATAAAAAAGTGTTTCTGTGAAAACCTTTAAGAAGTGCTTCATCGACATTCTATGGAGCAATTTAAAACAGTTAGACCCATCTTTATTTAAAACAGTTAGACCCATCTTTATTTAAAACAGTTAGACCCATCTTTATTTAAAACAGTTAGACCCATCTTTACAGGTAATGCAACAAACCATTCCTAGTGTGTTGCTTCAACTTACAGCAGTGATTCCAACAGCCATGAGAACTTCATCTGCATCATAATGGCTGCAGAGAAAACAAACAAAAGTTTGCAGGAATTAAGGTAAAAAAAGAAACAAAACAAGACCAAACAAAAAAACAAACAAACCAAAAAACAAACCAAAAAACAACAAACAAAAAGTATTTTTCTTGTTTTGTTTTTGCTCTGGTATAGATCACTCCCAAAATTGTCCATGCTCCATTAGATCTCAAGTTTGAAAATTTGTCAGGTATGAACAACAAATCAGCATTAAAGGAATGTTAAGAATGGCAGTACTAGGTTGCAAAGTAGAAAGGTATTTATATATGGCATATAAACAATTAAAGTTTAGATGTTTACTACAGCTTGTTATCTCAGGATATATCTACCTTCCAACATCAGGTTGATATAAGGAGAGCAAAAACTTTCAAATAACAATTCAAGGTGAGGAAATTTGGGCTTTTAACTTTTACTTTGAAAGGGGCAAAAATTACACTTATTTCAAATTAAACGTTTGTCCCTGGTGACAATGCACATAGAATGGCAATGGTGCTCATTTTAAGTTGTAGATGAAAGGCAACCATCAAGGCAACAGCAAAATTTGTTTGGCCCAGATTTTACTGAGAGATACTTCAAATTTATTTAATTTCTCATCAAGCCATTCAGGAGTCGGCTCAGTAGGCTGATCACCTGCTTGTCAGTCTTTTTTTAATCCATAGACTTTCCCATGTTTGCTTTTCAGTCATGATATTCTTTTCATAACTGAGCACAGAGCACAGACAGGGTTCCCTACACTGTTAAACCGGTAGATGGGAAATGGATGATGAAACAAAACAGACAATGCACAAGACCCACATCAATGCTGCTTACCTCGAAACCGTACCAAGCAAAAATCCTTCACATATGGTCTGGGAAATGCAATGAAAGTAAATGGTTAATGTTAGGACATAACATAAACATTTTCATCGCAAATTTACAAATTTACTCACGCACACCTAAAATACTTGATTGCTTTTCATTTGAACTTCTTACTTCTTTGTATGTGTTTGATTTTTTAAACTTGTAATAGAAGGATGGATGTAAAGGTGTATGTTAGAAGATAAGGTCTTAGTTAATTGATATTTGGCCATTGCAATGCATCTGTGAAATTCCATTTACTTTTAAAAGAAAAGGCATATATAGATAATATAACAAAAAATATTATTTAATGCTTTCCCAAAATAGACACAAGATTCAATATCTTCCACCACGTGCTGTTTTCATCTTAAAGTCGAACCTGGACCTGTTTGGCAAAGTCTCCCTCTCACTGTGTCAATTTTTGTTTGCCTTTTCTGTCCTTATTCCTCGTAGTTCAGCTGTACTTGACTAAGGATCTCTGTAGTAATTTTTTTGTTTGTTTGGTGTTGTGAGCTGCCTTTACTTGGAGATTCAGACTCATTTGTTAGGTTGCGCATATATGGTGTTTTCCTTATAGTTTCTTCAAATTCTTTGTTGCTGTACTAGAACATTTCTACCTATGAATTCTTTAGATTCTTGCCTTATCCATAAAACAACATGATAAAACAATCTATCTATCACCTCTTATCTAAAGTAGGAGGAAAAAGCACCAATTTTATGATAATCTTTTAAGAGGTTAATATATATAAAAAAAAAGATATATATTTATAACAAACTCACTACATTTAATAGTCAAAATTTACTTTGAAGAACTTTTACACATATGGAAAGTATTAAAATGATCCTCACAAATATTCCCAGAAGAATATAGTTATGGGGAGTCTTCCGGCGAAAGTCTTGGCAGCATGCTAGAACAATGATGATAACGAAAGTCAGTACACTGAAATATATATGTTAAAAAAACCAAAAAAACAAGAAACCGTGAGTTTTAAAAATTCATAAGGAATATATATATATATATGAGTTTAAGTACATCAAGATTATGAACTTCACTACTAAATTGTATGGATCATTACAATTACACTATAATAAAGTCTATGAATAGTTCAATTTTCCAGTTAAAAAATTACCAATCAAGATAAAGTACCTTCTACAATATCAATTACATACTGGCTGATAAACCATTGGCTATAACAAAAAAAATTTGAATGATTTGGAATATAAATCTACAATCCTCCCCATCCCCCACCCAAACACACCCATTAAAACCCCACATCCCCCACCCAAACACACCCATTAAAACCCCCCATCCCCCACCCAAACACACCCATTAAAACCCCACATCCCCCACCCAAACACACCCATTAAAACCCCACATCCCCCACCCAAACACACCCATGAAAACCCCACACAAAACAAAAACCTGGCCTCCTCAAAAACAAAAAAAAACAACAACCCAAAACAAACAAACTTTATAACAAAACAACAACAACAACAAAACAACCTGAAACAAACAACAACAAAAGAAAAACCCCCATCAATAAATAAAAAGAACAGAGAAGAAAGATATAAGACAAAAAGAAACACAACCGCCAAAAATTGGCAAAGTAACTCATCCTATTAAAAAAAAAAAAAGAAAAAAAAAAAAGTCTCACAATGCAAGAATCCACATCCAAACATTTTCCCTTGAGTATTCCTTCACTGCATCCCTGAAATACAAATGAGCATTGACATGTAATGAAAGAAAAAAAAAGTTCTAAGATTGTCCTGATTTCACCCATGTGGATATATGTGGCATTCAAATCTCCCTCTCAGTTTTCATAGCAAATATTGGGGATATCATAACTCATTTATTGCTACAAAGGCAATTTGAAAACATTTACAGGATGTTTAAAGTAACACTGATTCCTTCTATAGACTTCCATTAACTTGGTCGTGTGAGCTTGAAAGCGTAAACTGAAACCGATCTTTAAAGACAGGCTCACTCAAACAAATAGGTTTGTAAGAGAAATAATTTACAGAATCATAAGTAGAATGAAAGGAAAGGCAAAGAAAGAAAATGGAGAACAAGTTATTTATAATATGAGGTAAGCATAGTGAGAACAAGTCAAATTTACATTGATAACCACCAAACTGCAGCTTTGAGTGAGTAAATGTGAAAGCTTTTATAATGAACACAAGACATGCTGGATCTATGAGCTGTTCCTTTCTATCTGAATTTTGTTATGTCAACATTGGATGACATAAAAGTAAAGATGCACAATTTACTCGGGATGAAAATTTTTGAAACCATTCAATATATTAAAATATGTAAAGATGAATCACTAGACTGGAATAATTTTTCATGTTGGATCTCATGGCGGATCCAAAAAAAAAAAAGGGTAATGATAAAATAAATAAATAAATAAATAAATAAATGGCCAAGCATTGCAATGAGGATGAAATGTCAAGGAAAAGCTGTATATGCAGTTCAATCCCCTGCTCTCAACAAGAGAAAAAAAAAGATTGTCTAAATTTCTCAAAAGAGCAACATCAAAATCTTTAAAACATGAAAATATAATCTATAGTATATAAAATGAATTCGCTAAATTACCAAGGAATCCAACTTACACATATAAAAAGATGGCAATCATTCCCATTGTGATTGCTATTTGGGCAAACAAAATGGCATAGACCTTTCGAATGAATCCAAGGCGAACATACTTGTCACTGAATGAATCAGCATTAAAGAAGTCATCTGCTGATTCTGCGTCATACATTTTGAAATATTTTCAGAGGCGCCTCTGTGAACTGTCTGTCCAAAAGAGATCTGCAAATACATAAAAAAAAAGAAAAAATAATATAAGAATATCAATGCAATACAAAAATGAATAGAATTATTAACAGCTTTTATTTATCACATACTCTATTTATAGCTTTATCATCGAACAAAAGCAATACAATAGTGACTGGCTAAATAGCTGCTGTGAGGCTGATCACTCCATTTAAAAGGTTGCTCTATGGGCTACAACCAATTTTGTCCTCTTTAAATCAGACTTTCAGATGTTTGGTCTGAATAAAATTTGTATCTACATAACTACAGCATACTGAACAAAAACACATACCCTGCCAGAAATTTTCTTTTGTACAACATCCTATATCAGCCTATATACTGGAAAAACATTTTGCTGCTCGCTTGAAAAAGTCTAACAAATGATTCTATTACTATTATGTCCATTACGAAACATGGAAAGTATACTACATGAGCAGTAAACACAAGATCACTTACTGCTTGCCCGCACACCAACCTCACCCATCCATTTCATCTTTCACACTGCAAGTTGGGCTGTTTAGTTGTTATTGCAAAATAAATTATCATTACTTAAAATCAATTTTCAACGGTACTGTCTCAGTCATTTTCACCCTATGTTATTGTTTTTCGCTTCTCTTCTGGTCAGCCGGAAGTCCCGCACATGCGTATATGCAACACCCTCCATAACAGAAGTCATCTGTTACTCTAGAAACGTCAGCAGGGCCCAAAAAACAATAAGCGGCTAGCCACTTAGATTGATTGGATTCAAATTACGCCCTTTGCTCATGCCTGAGCATGCGTAACTGACTTGAGCGCCAAATTCATTCATTCTTTCGACAACCGCAGAGGAGGGAGCATTAGATGCTACATTAGAAATTGAATTAAATTATGCACCTCTAGTCCTGTGGATTGTTTCGGGGTGTTCACAAAATAAACAACAAAACTGAGGTCTACCCCCTAAAAATTTCAGGCCTCAAAAATCAAGTAACAATCATGTAAAAATATCAGGTTTCCAGGTTTAGTTAAAAAAACAACAAAATCCATCAAGACTGAGGGAAAAAACACTTCAAAAGTGAGCAGCCCCGGTTTTCATGGGTTTTAGCGTCTTCTGACCCAAGAAAACACAAAACAAAAAAAAACAAAAAAAAAGAGAGGCGGAGGGTTACTAAAAATTATCAAATTACCAATTTTCTTATATTATTGACATGCTTTGGTTGGTTCCTTTCCTCCTTCTCTTTATTATTAAGTAAATTTAATCCTCTATACAACACCCACCACTACCACCTTACTTCCAGTTCCATCCCTCCACCGCCGCCCTTCTCCTGAAGGCTAACGTGTCACAGGAAGCCAAACGCACCCCCCCCCCCCCACACACACACACATAGTTTGACGGTCACTCTTACATTGTCCTCAATGACCCCTCCAAACTTCTCATCCCCGCACCACCCCACCCCCCAAAACACACACAACCAAGCCTTCACCCACGCATACATGCGTACTTTGTCCTCAATGACCCATGCATACACTATATACACAGCTAAGGACACACACACAGGCACACACGCACACACACACACACACACACACACACACACACACACATGGGAACACGATTCACATTTTTCTTACAACTTCCGTGACTTCAGCGAATGAAGCAAACCGTCTATGACCGCCATCACACCACCCACCTGCCTTCTTATCGAAGACTTATTCCCTCATACCATAAGCAATGATAGAAAGAAAGAATGTTCAGTGAAATTGATAACAGTTCCTCCATGCTGTGCGTGTATAACATGCCGACTTTATAAGCTAGTATCTCAGGGCAGTAAGAATAGGAACAACGGTCTCACCTAACGTAGTGAACTCAATAGCCCGCCCCGTTTCACCGAGTCGATTTTGATTACCTTAGCGGATAAAAATAGCACGATGACGTCACTCACAATCCCTGTTTCTCTACGTCAACAAGAAATTCAGGGTGGAGTTGCAGCCCTGGGTGTACACAATGGACGCTTTTCCATTTATGGAATCGACTATCAAAACAGAATTATTCATTTTTAAACGGTAGTCGTCGGCCCCAATGTCACCCTCCTTTGCGTGGGAAATTCGTTTTCTATGTGAATAGATGGACGTGTATATCAAAATAACGTGAGGTCATCCAAACATTACGCCGGAAGAGCTCGCAAAAGAAAAAAAATGAGAATCAGTAAATAATTGGATAGATATGTTAATAAATAGATACACCGATAAAAATAAAAAATAGCAATACATCGTCATTTCTGTATGGTATGAGTGACACTTTATTTTTCATTTAATTTGGATCGGTATTCATTCGTGTTGGCGTTGCTTTGTTGGATTTTTGTTGTTTAATTCTGTCAGTTGTTTTTTTGGGGGGGTTTTTTTTTTGTTTTGCTTATTTGTTTTGTTTTGATTTTGTTGTTGTTATTGCTTCTTTGTTGTTGGGAGTTTTATGGATCTTTTTGTTTGTTTTGTTTTGTTGGTTGCTTTTTGTTCTTGTTTTTCTGTTTGTTTGTTGTAGTTGTTTTTTTTTGTTGGAGGGTTGTTGTTTTGTTTTTTTGTTGCCTGTTGTTGGGGCTTTTTTGCCTATTTTATAGACTGGCTTTTAATTTCTGCTACTACTTGTGCTGCTGCTGCTGCTGCTGCTGCTACTACTACTACTACTACTACTACTACTACTACTACTACTATTACTACTACTATTACTACTACTACTACTACTACTACCATTACTACCACCACCACTACTACTACTACTACTACTACTACTACAGTTTACTACTACTTCTACCACCACCACCACTACTACTACTACTACTACTACTACTACTACTACTGCCACCACCACCACTACCGCTACTACTACTACTACTACTACTACTACTATTATTACTACTATTACTACTACTACTACTACTACTACTACTACTATCACCACAACCACCACCACCACCACTACTACCACTACTGCTACCACTACTGCTGCTGCTGCTGCTGCTACTACTATCACTACGACTAATACTATCATCCCAATGTATGTCTTCGCAACACGTTTAACTTTCATTCACGCTTTGTTCATGATCCGCGTCAGAGATCGATGAGGAAGTGACCCCAATCGATTTTAATGGTCCACAGAGTTCCTGGTAACGAGAATATTATAATTGGTTACTGACGGTCCAGTCTATACATCAAAGGTGCCAACATTACACGCTTACCTGTCCCGGCGCGTTAAGTTTTCACGGTGCGTGAACCCTATCGAACAGTGGTTGACAAGCCTCTTTCGGACTTGCTACCGTTAGGCCGTAGATTTTCCATTCGCTTGACGGAACATCCCACTTTTGGTGACGTCACTATTTGGGTGACTGCTTGGTGTTGTCCGAGACGTTTCCGCCCGTTGCTTTCTACCTTCATAGTTAATATCCTCACCTGTCAAAGTACACGTAGGCCTATTATTTTAACATTCATCCACGTCCTGCCTCTATTCTTCCGATTTACGTCGTTTGTCACTAAACAGTTACTGTTCTTTCTTTTATCTCAAAGTCAAGGAGTCGGCGAATATCGGTGAGGGTGTGGTCCCATTAAGAACAAATTAGGCGTAATGGGATGTTTATCCTGAAGATAAGTATTCTTAATCTTCTTCAGAGGTGGCTTTTTTCACACCGTGGTGCTTTGTGTCCAAGTCACCACCAACTGTCAGGCGGATCCATTAAAGAAAGTGCAAATTTCATTAGCTTGAGAGGGCGCTCGTCCGACCAAGCAAGCTAAGACAGCTGGCACTACAATTTATGGGAAAACTAATTCTCCGCGATTAAATCGTCATATTGGAGCTATTCTATCAGCCGTAGTTATGTAATTCAAAAGATTATGGCTCCTATATCAACCCGGCATTTTTGTACCTAGAGCATCTTCATATTTATGAATTATATAGTTTGTGATTACATTTTCTGAGGCGTTCAAGAACCAAATTAAAAAAAAAAACAAGGAAAATCGTTTTCTGTTTTGTATAACCCACAAGCAAAAAAAAAAAAAAATTAGTCATTTTTCGTCACCCCCTTATCTCACTCTGCACGTATGTCTGTCTGTCTATTTTCAATCTGCTTTCATGCAATTTTGAATTCAAAGTCAGATTCAATTTCAGATTCAAATATTCCTTATTTATCTAAAAGGAAATTTGATTTTACCAACATTTGCTTCTAGGAGTAAAATTGACATATGATATTATAAATAGGATACATTAACAGATAAATTGTAGAATGGTTTCACTTACATAACGGTTGACAATTAATGCCACATAGGTATTGTAAATTTAATATAAAGGATATTAAAGACAATCTCTCAGACGCGGAAGTTCAAGCAAAAATGTAATAATGCCATAACTACAACGTAACATAACAAAGATACTCGTTTTAAAATAGTAGGTTAAATGTTTGAATATTTGAATATATAATAGATGCAAATGGCGCGTTAAAAGCAAAATATAGGAAAGTTGAAGATTGTAATTCACTTACATTTATATACATGACATAGACTCATACACATTTCATATAGCCGTCGTAAATACATACATATGCATATATACACATATACATATTCATATGAATTGTCCATATATATGCCATGGAATTATGAAAAATAATGATATCAATGTTGATTACTTTTTATTAGTAGCAATCAAAAGTCGGATATCCGTAAGTAGGTAGAAAGGATCGACAATGTCTCTCACTTTTTATTCTGACAGGAGCCGAGCGCATCAACCGGTTTTATTAGCCCTACTCTAGTGGAGGGATGGTCGGGATCTTTCGAAATACAATTTATTTTCTTGACATTAGAAATTAGGGAGGTTAACGAGGAAATTGGATCTATTTCGGGTATGCATTGACTGACTTTTCGGACTGTCCTGTCAATTCTACTTTTGTCCTAAACAATTTGCACCCAAAGCTGAGAGACTAAGTACCTGCAAATTTTCTATGGTGGAACTAATATTACTACTACTACTACTACTACTACTACTACTACTACTACTACAACTACTTCGACTACTACAACTACTACTATACCTACTACTACTACTACTACTACTACTACTACTGCTGCTGCTGCTGCCGCTGCTGCTACTACTACTACTATTACTATTACTATAACTACTACTATTACTACTTCTACTATTACTACCACCTACTACTACTATTACTACTACTACAACAACTACTACTACAACTACGACAACTACTACTACTACTACTTCTATTGCTACTACTACTACTACTACTATTACTACTACTACTTCTTCTTCTTCTTCTTCTTCTTCTTCTTTTTCTTCTACTTCTTCGTTTACGTCTACCTCAACTATTTCTTTTGTTCTCCCTCTCCTCCTTTTCCTATTTTTCCTCCCCCTCCTAACCATCTTCTTCTTCCCCCTCTATTTTTATCCTTTAAAACTTATAATCGCTTTTAGTTTCTATAGCATCGTTTGGGCAGTTTCTATACTCCCTTTGTGGAAACAATTATACAGTAAAACGTTCGATATTTGCCTTTTAAAGATCATATCTTTCTGACTTACTTCTTTCTTGGGGCGACTGTTCTAAATTTATACTTATGTCAACTTATATGTCACCTCCATTGAAACAGATGCGTGTAGATTAAGTCAAGACACAACTTATTATTATCTATATTTTGATGCAGTCTTGTTCGTTTCAAGAACTTTTAAACCGTTTGCTGCTGTGGGTAGAGAAATGTTATGATGGAGGTCGTTATTAAAGCCAATGTCAAAATAACAGGCAGGTGGGCCCAGGTAGGAGGGCCCCACGTCACCTTAAACACAGACTCAAAATACAACTGTTGCTGAAATTCATTCTGATAAGCATGGACCAGCCGCATGCGCCTACATAGACGTAATTTTATCATTTTTAAGGGAAAATGCAAACCGTCAGTTAAAACTACTTTTAAGAGGGGAAATACAGAAATGCTACAATATTTTCTTTTAAATAATGCATTGCTTTGGCCAAATGTTCGAGGCCTAATGGATGGCTTCCACTTTAGCCCAATTACCGCCATCTTTGAGAAGATGACTTGAAAATTGTGAACGGGAGTCTCATCCCCACGTAATCAATAGATGTTATTAAGATGTTGCTGAATATTATGCCCGTTCAAAGCCATGGGAAAAGGAGATTCAAAGCAGTTTTAGTCAAAAACTCTTGGGATGCGGACTGCTGATCGATTCTCGTGATTCGATTACATTCAATGATAAAAAGGTTCAGAGAAGAGATGGAAATAGAAGATACTAATACCATTACAAGATTTGATTTTGACATTAATATTTCATGATAACAGTAATTTCGACCTTTAAATTTTGTCTGAAATGAACTTTGGCAGATTCGTAAACATATTTTTTTTTCAAAAATAAATGTATTACAACAAAGTAAAAATGAAAAATACCAATCACTGAGAAAATGAAAAAGAGTATTAATTTGTTGGTTTGTTTAACGCTTGCTTGCTTTGTTTGTTTGTGGGGAGTTGCTTTGTTTTAGCTGTTTTTGTTTTGTTTGTTCTATTTAATTTTGACTGGTTTGTTTTGTTTTTTGTTTGTTTGGTTGTTTGTTGTTTTGGATTAAGTCTGTTTTGTTTTGGGATTTTCCGTTTTGATGTTATTGTTTTGATTAAGTTTGGGTTTTTGTTTGTTGTGAGTACACATGGCATATGTAATTTTTGTGCGCAAATTTTTACCAATCGCTTCTGTGTTGGGTTTTGAATCTGGAACTCGTTCAAATCCTTGGTTGTTTTCAATGCAATTTTGTTTTGTAATGGGAAGATGCATTTGCGGATTACAACCTTCAACATTTCAAAAGTAAAATTATTTACGTCCGCGAATCTAGCTAACACGGGGGTGTGGTCGAGCGACGGAAGTAGTTTGGCGTTATCTCTCTCTTTATTCATTTTCCGGAAATGATAAGCTAAGACCAATATTGATAAATGATTGTACGCATATTCGGAACAGGAAGTGGCTCTTCAATATGAAAATCAGAAGAAAGAAAAATCTCAAAGTATGTATCTTTTGGATCATAATGTCATTTTTGTTGGGGATTTTTGTTGGGGATTTGTTGTTTTTATCGCGTTGAAAACGATAGCCTCATTGACTCAAGATTTATATACCTTATTAAGGATTTTATTTGGTAGGCAAACTTCATGTCACTCACTCCTTCACTCATTCCCATGCCCTGACGATCGTCGAGGGGACATGCGTAAATGCAAGCTTAACAATCATACGCCATTTTCTCTGCCTTTGTTTTTGTCGAGGAGCTCCTCCATCGTCAGTCTCGTCCATTTCATGATATTGTCAATCCACTTCTTCTGTACTCCTTTCTCTCGTTGTCCTTCAACTTCAAATCAGCCCATTTCTAATCCATGAATTTTAAGCTTGCGTTCGATGTTTAAAATATACGTGGTTGTATTAATTGATCCTACAGGGAACTCGAGTACCAAACGTTTGCAGGATTTTTCATCTGGCTAGATCTAGACCTAGAATCTACTTAAAGGCTTATGTTCATATTATTTGAAAAGAATAGTCTAAAATTGAATGTGATTAATGTTATGTTGTTAATTAGTAGTTAATTGAGTATTCTTTAAGTTCTGCCTGTTGAAAGAAATGTTGCCCAATATTGAGAATGAGTTGCCTGTCAGCGGAATCTAAACGTATGACATAAGATCCTGAGGGTGTTTGTCTATCGTATTCGATATATTCGATTTCTTGCTTATTTAAGAAAAGTAGATCTATTTTGACTGTCAATTGACCACTGCGATATTGAACTTCAACTTAATAGTCTATAGATTGTGGCAACACAATTGCATTTAATTTGTAAATAACCGGAATATAATGGCATCCACTGCTTACTACTTTTATTTGAACATTGCAGCATTCTACATTACTACAGTCTATCCGCCGTTAGCATAAAGCAGGCGATATTTTAATTTAGAACTGACAGAGTATCCTGATCGGCAGGAAGATTCCCAGCACTAAGAAGCTGTCATGGACTTTGAAAGCTTTGGACACATCGACACCCTCTTATTGATCTTCGGACAGCTGTTGGTGGTGGTCAGTGTAGGGGCTGAGGATGGCGTTCTCTACGACGTGGTCAACCCAGCTCACCATGAACTGCGTCTGGCCGGGCTGTGGCTGGCTGCCCACAAGTACTTCGAGGTGGACAGAAGGAGGGGCAACAACGTCACGTGGCAGTACGCACCCAGGGTAATTCATGTCACGGGCCCGGTGGATTGGTGTGTTTGGTTGACATCGTGCACGTTACTCTCTGGCATTGGCATGGGCTGACCAGCGCCGTGCGGGTTAATCGGTTGAAGTCGTATACTTTTAGAGACAAGGCTTTTTTGCTTTGTTTTGTTTGTTTATTTGTTTTTTGTTGTTGTTATTGTTGTTTTGCTGATGCTGCTGTTGTTGTTGTATTTTGTGTTGTTGTTTTTGTTTTTGGGATTATTCCTTTTTGTCTTTGTATTTCTTTGTTGGATTGTTGCGGTTTTTTTCGTTTGTTTGTTGATTTCATTTTTGTTAATATTTTTGTTTTTCTTTCTATTTTGCTGTTTTTAGTTTGTTTTTGTTTTTTTGTTTTTTTTTTGTTGTTTTTTTTTTGGGTTCTTTTGGTTTTTTTGTTTATTTTTTTTTGTTGGTTTTTTTTTTTTGTTTTCTGTTGTTATCTTTTTTTAAGTGTGGGGGAGGGGGGGGGGCGGTTGAGTTTTATGTGTGCGTGTACGTGTGTGTTTGTTTTTTTATTTTAGTTACTGAAACATGATTAAAACGAAATAAAGGGTACAGAGAGAGTAAAAATTGCACGCTGATTCGTAAGAACAACAAAAGTAACTGTACACCATGTAAAACATATAGAAGCATGAACAAATTGCAGCGGATGCCTCTAAAATAACAAAGAGCTAGAAGTAAGGTTCCCAAAACGTTCAACCCAAAAACGGTATTGCCCCACGACCATAGATTACGTGTGTACCAAAAAAACTACGAATTGACACTAGATTAGATCTAGGTGGATTACGAATTTTAATTTCTGCTTTGTTTAATGAATGCCTAAAATGGCAATGCTGCTTATTTTACGTTTTAGATGAGTGGCTACCATCAAGGCCACAGCAACTTTTTTGTGGCCTAGAATACACTGAGAGATACCACAATCGTACTTTCTCACCCAGCCATTCAAGAGTTGGCACAGTGGCTGATCACATGATTGTCATTATTTCTTTACCAGAGACTTTCCCATGTTTGCATTTCAGTCATTATGGGGTTTTTTTCATGACTTGGCGCAAACAGGGTTCCCTATACTGTTAAAGCGGTAGATGGGAAATGGATAATAAAACTAAACAAAAGCTTTGTTTTCCGAAATGATCCGTGGAACCAACCATTATATCTGCATCATTTTGTCTAGAGTTAAAAAAACGAAAACATACTTTTATATAGCTCCACAGCACTATACGCCTATCACGACACCGTTTTGTCACTATTTTGCACCGATCTTTTCAACAGTGCTCCATCCTATCAAATTTCGGTGTAAACACTGCTTTTTTATCACGGCTTCGGTCCCCATCCCATCGTAGTGTTTTCATTTGGAAGTTTAAGTGGAATACCCTTCACCATTGCGATTCAGCGTTATTCAACGTTGTGGATTTTGTGGGCGTGGTGAACAGACACCTATGATTAAGAGTTCATGTGTGTTAGTGTGTGTGTGTGTGTGTGTGTGTTTGGTTGTGTGTGTGTGTAAGAGAGAGAGAGAGAGAGAGAGAGAGAGAGGGGGGAGGGGAAGTAGTGAGAGCGGAGAGAGGACATGGGTGTTTGTGTGTGTGTGTGTGTATGTGTGTGTATGTGTGGGTGTGTGTTTGGTGTGTGTGCCTGATAATTTTCATGTAAGTATATTATGTTTCATGTGATGATGTCGGCGTTTTGTGATGTAGTTTGTGAAAAATAACGCGCTTTGTTTGTCCAACTGCACTGTGTCAATGCCACGTATTGTTATTATAGATATTGTCGTCTACATCATCATTATTGTTATTTTTTATTATTTCTACTCTTACATGTATTTACAATGACAGTAGTGGTAGTAGTAGTAGTAGTAGTAGTAGTAGTAGTAGTAGTAGTAGTAGTAGTAGTAGTAGCAGTAGCAGTAGCAGTAGC
>JBBPCV010333062.1:0-12269 GCA_037974505.1 Plocamopherus tilesii
TATCTTTATAGTACAAGCACTGCAATGGCTATGTTGAAGTATCAACATAATGCCTTGAATAGAATTAGTCAGTGCACTCCGTTAGTCCGTCTGCTAGGCGTTTGTTGCATTACTACACTCTTTGACACTTTAGTAACATTGTAATAAGAGTATGTAGTGTGTTTATACTTCTTTATACTTCTGTGTGGCATTCAACAAATGTTATTCACTTATGTCAAGCCAGAAATTTCAAATTGCTGTCAGTCACACATTGAAGCCTTAAAAAATACAAATAGTGTTATCATACACCAAATTTGAAGAACAAAATCGTACAACAAGTGAGAAAGCTCTTTCTCACAAGCATTCACTAGCATTTCTAAAACGCAATATCAGCGACTGCCCTCAACATGTCAAAGATAGACACTACAAATCATTCGCAAAAGCAGCCCTAGATTACGGAGGGTGTGTATGTGATCCACATTATCAAAACCAATTGGATCATAGAGAGAACAAAACAAAAAATTTGGCAGATTTGTACCAAATCACTATATTTACATGTAAGATAACAAAAAATAGCATGAACAAATTGCAATGGATACCCCTGAAAGAAAAAAGAGCTTCTAATAAGATAACCATTCTTTTCGAAACAATTAATGGCCAAGCAGCATTATTCCTGGGAGAATTCAAAATGAAAAATATCCATATTATGAGATCTGGTGCTGAAACATTTAAATTGCCGTCTTCAAATTAATGTAAATCGTCATTTGTATTCCTACTTCTCTAGTGTTTTCAGATCAAGGAATAAATTGTTGAAATGTAGATACTTTCCGTCGCGTCAAAAGGAACAGTCAGTTCTAATTGAGTTATTAGCTTTTATGAAGAGGAAGATTGAGATAGACATACAGACAGACATGCAGGCAGACGCATTTACGCATGCCCTGATGAAAACAATGACGGCGAGATAGACCATGAGAAATGTACATGGATAAAGAGAGGTGGATATCGCTGGCTAGAAAGATAGTCAGTTATTGTAATAATATAATATAATATGTAGAGTGAGTTGAAAACCCAATAACAATCAACAAACAACAACGAAACAACCACAAAAAAAAAAAAAAAAAAAAAAAAAAAAAAAAAATTATTACACAAAATCTAGATCATCGATACTTAAATCATCCAAAGAGTTTACAGTACTACATTTCTGGTATCTCATGAAAATTTCAGACAATGTGGTGCATAAATAAAGACTGTAGACTTTTGACATTTACTTTATATATATATAAAACAAACTTCAAAGGTTTTTATACACCTGAATAAAAATCATAAAAAAATAATATGAGACACAAAAAATGGATACAGAATACCTTGCAATCAGCAGGTACCAATGCATCCTTGATGTATTATCACAGTACAGAATCTGGTAATGAGTAATTAACAATAAAACAGAAACAGTAAATTGACTAACAACTTCTTGTGTTTGGCAAATACAAGAGAAAGACTCTTATACTTATATTATCATGTTGCTATATTGATCGCTCAAACAGAATACTGTATTTCAAGGATAATGTTTTTGAAGGACTTGCTTAATTCCATCTCTAAAAGGTGTTTTTCTAGTTGCACCCAGCTGCTCCAGCTTTGAAGAATCTAAGTGGCTATTCATTGGCCGAGGTGCCCCTGTTGCTGGTTTTGTGTCTGCCACTAGATGACTAGTAGGAATGCCAAATACCTCAGCCATAGCCACTGCAATTTCATATTTTGTCATCATTTCATCTCCACTCCAGTGAAAGATGCCGCTCACTTCAGGATTCTGAAATAAACAAATCTCATGCCAATCAATACTCACATTTATTTGAAAATGGAGGTTTTTACAATGTAATTGTAGACAGGTAAAATTGATGTTAGCTGAATCAAGATCAAAATTATTTAGAATGTTATAAATGATGGATGGATAACTACATGGAAAGATGAAAATATTCTGCTTGCCAGATAAAAGATATTGCCTCATGAGAATACTGTATGGTGGAAAAGAAAAAATTACAATAGGAGAGATAGAATTATGAAATTACTGCCATCACTTTATCTCTAATACGGTTATTATATATATATGGGAAGCCAAAAGTGGCCACTCAAATCTACCAAAACCACAAGTTTCAAAGAGAGTCATCAAGTCAGAATTTGATGTCCTCATTTGTATTCATGCAATGGCACCTTAAGGTGTCTGTGTCAGTACCAGTAAACATATTTTATCATAGATTTTCAACCAAAAAAAAAAAGGGAAGTACATGTCTATATAATATATATATATAATACATGCACAGAGTCAAATTAAAAAAAAATTAAGCCAATATAATACACCTGTAGTTGTATATATATATGGAAAATAAAATATCCAATTTTACAAGACATTAAGTCAGAAGAGTTCATTAAGCAGATGAATTAGTAATAAAGTAATGCTTATGTGGGTACAAGAATGCTTCCAACATAACAATAACAGATTTAATTTTTCAATTTCTTGAATCTACTATAAAAAAAAAAACAAAAAAACCAACAAAAAAAAAACACAAAAAAACAAGAAAAAAATACAACTTACCTTCATATGATTTTCTATCAAGATTTTCATTGCAACAGCCACATCACTACACAAAGTTGGATATCTCTTCTCAAGGTGATTCATCACCGCTGATGAACTAGAATCTTTGACCTTAGTAAAGAGAATTGTAACTGCACTTTCCTCAAGAAATTCTACATCACCATACAATATTGGAACTCGTACAACTGCATTATCTGTGAATGTAATTTAAAAAAGCAATTACTGTATAATAAAGTTAAAATCGATGATAGAATCTTTCAAAATTATCTTTCTGTTCCAAGATATTTCAAAGACATTATATTAATGATTGTTTCGAAATTCATAACAAGCTCATTATGAAGGCATTTTTATAACATAAGGTATGATAAATGTTGCTATCCCTGACTCAAAACTGCTTGATATGATGTTCAGAAAGTCTTAGGTCTACAAAGTAGACAATGTCTTATATGTTAATATCCTGATAAAATATTTCAAGAATGTGCAAAAATACTGCATTTCCTTTTTTTTAAACAGCTGTGAACATAATATTTAACAAGGCTATTACATACCTATATGGAGATGAAAAAGAAAATACCAGTATTCTGTTTATTCCCCACTACTAGATGTTAAACATTGATGCTTAATAAGGAAAAGTGAGAAAAAAAGGAAGCTTTTGAAGTGTAACAAAGAAATACCAATCTTAAAATTATTATGAAAACAAAAGCAAGAACTGCAGAAGTATTAAGAAGACTGTTGCCATCCTAATGTATTACCTAGAGTGACATATTGAGCATTATCTCAGCCATAGAGAAAATATATGTATTTATAGGTAATACGGCATACCGTTACCAACACAATGGTAATGAGCAGCCACTTAAATGGTTTTGGAAACTGAAAACTTTTAGTTTGATTAGATATACAGTAGAATCCTGATAACACGAACTCCAAGGGATCAACGAAACTGGTTCGTATTATAAAGAATTTGTGTTAAGAGGATTGAGGAAAGTTAAGGAAAACAACCCGAATTGAACTTCGGAGTAATAAGCTTACATGTGTTGTCTCGGGGTGGGGGGTGGGGAGTGAAGATTTAGTCAATCGAAATCGAAGTGCGTTGATGGAATGATTGATGCTGCTATGGTATAAGCAAAGCACCCAGACACAAGCTTAGTCCACTGAGGTTGGCGAAAAAAGAAAGGAGAGGCGGGTGTGTCATGGAAATGGAAAAGGGGGGCTTGGAAGAGGGGTTGCAAGCGGCAAACAATGGGGTGACCAGTGGAGGCTGGGGCTACCTATACTGAGGTGTCCAATGGAGGAGGGCATCATCAACATGCTCAGTGACATGCGATGGGAACACAATGCTTTGCGGTAGGGGGGCCATGCCTGTGTACGGCACGGCAAGACTTGCGGCACAGTGTTCATTGTGTAGTCAACAGCCTCCTAGAAATCTCCTCCTCTAGGAGATATTGGTGTGTGCTGCGCCTGCGTCCCCATCACCACCCCCTTTCCCTTTGTGTGCAGAGGCGCCTTTTTAATTTTAATACGTGCGCGTCGTGTGGCTAGCATCGGTCCGAAGCTTTGTTGGTGCAAGAAAAAGTGGGAAAACTCTGAAAAAGTTCATGTGAAGTGCCGGTTTCCGTTCATGTAAACAAGATCTACTAAAATTTGAGTTCGTGTTATAGAATGTTGCATTAGTTGAATAAAGAAGAAAAAAAATCAGGGATTTTCGGCAGTTCGTGTTAAGGGCCAAATTCGTGTTAAATGAATTCCACTGTATATTATATATCAATCTCTATTTGCCAAAAGTGGGATATGTGCGAGACAAATGTAATAATGAAATATAGAGAGAGAAACAGAGGGAGAGAGGGGAGGGGAAAAGAGAAGGGGAAGGAGAGACAGGCAGACAGTTTCTTACTGAAAATGATATTCGAATATTTAAAAAACAATGTAATTCAAAGAAAGCAACAGCATTAGCTAGCAAACCTTAAAGTAAGCCAATGAACTTCACACTGAGTACGTCTTCTTTTAACCTTTTTCTTTTTTTTCTTTTGGGGGGTGGGGGGGGGTGTAATGTGCAGTAACAAAAACCAATTTTCAAATGTTGAATTAAACAAAAATCTCAAATGATAGTCAAAACTACATGGTGTCTGGTCTTTATTGGCATCATTACAAAAGATATGAGCTCTCTGCATGCTTTTCCGCTCTTTATCTTAGTAATAATTCAATTACTATTTAGATTGGTAGAAGTACAAAATAAAAGAGATCAACTGAAATGTGGAACCAGATTGAAAAATTGGTTAAATTTGCAAGTGCATCACCATCTCATCCCTTTTCTCCCAACACGTCAGCAACAACTGACAACAGTTACATTAAAGCTAGCAGTCCTGTCAAATCATGAATGGAATTTTGGTGATGGCTGTGGTCTGCTACCCCAACCCCTTTTTCCTCACAAACCCATAAAAATACATCATCAATGGTCATCCACAACATGTTAAAGATAAGTGACTTAAAACATTCGTAAAACTAGTCTTAGATTATGGAGGGTACATATGGGAACTACATTACTGGAACCAAACAGATGATATAGAGAAAGTACAAACTCCCGCCCCGGAAAACCATAGCCAGATTTGTCACCAACAACTATAATTATAGATTAAGTAAAAATAAATAAATATGAACAAACTAACTACAACTAATTCACAAGGAACACAAGGCTAGAAATAAAGTTACCATTCTTTTCATAGCAATTAATGGCCAGGCAGCATTGAAATTTGAAGACTTCAAAATGAAAAGTAACCATAAATGATCTGGAGCTCAAACTCAAACATGTACATTACCATCTTCAAGTGTAGATAGTCATTTGTTTCTATTTCTACTGTACATTCAGATTATGAAATAAACTTCCAATCAAAATAGAATATAGTAAAGATGATGAAGATTTTATGGAGAAACTTTAATGTACAACGCTCTTCTCTTCATGTAGCATGCTCTTTCTGGAATGTCACTTTAACTCACTTACTACCACTACCAGCCATTTTGATCTTGCCAAGCCGTTCGCTACCGCTGTTTTTGGATGCTTTTTAAAAAAATCAACTAATGCACATTTTCCATGCCAGAGGAATAAAAATTCAGGGGAACAGAGTAAACAGATTAGACTTTATTGTAAAGAAAGAATTTCGGCATTAGCACTTAAATTTTTTTTTGTGTGAATTTTTTAAAAAAGACGAAAATTACCCTCAACAACTTATTTTGTACCGTCATTTTTCACTTATATTCCATTCATTTGAAACAAATATCACCTAAAATATTGCAAACACCATGAATAAACATATCTGAAAAGGAAAAAAAGTTCTCTATGAAGTATGTATAAAGTTCCTAAATGAAAATGACGAGAACCGGCAATCGGCGACTAGAACCGGCAATTGGCGACTCTCATATCAAGACGTCTTAGGATCGACCTTTCACCCAAGAGAAACTACTCCAATATTATCTCCTATACATACATCAAACAAAGGAGAAAGGCTGTTGCATTACTTTTGAGAAACCCCACAACCGACTACGCGTCAGCTCTAACAGGAGAAAAATAGTAAAGTATAAGCCGAAACGGGTGCGGCCGTGGAAGGCAATGGCCTATCAACTTCCATGGACACATGTGCGGCCTTGGTATTCAATGTGTTAATAATGGTACATGGATATATACATATATGTAAAAGTAATAGGATGGCATAATATTAATTTAAAATATATATTCATATTCAAATCTGTGATTTATGTCAATTTCTAGTTTAGTCATACTTTGATTAGCCTTGAGGACTACTTCTTCTCCTTTTGCCTTGCTCAAACCATACTTATTCAAAGGGTTTGGTTCATCTGAAGGTTTATAAGGAGGCTTAGTACCATCAAAAACATAATCTGTACTGACGAAGAGCAAAAAAGCTCCAATCTCATCTGCAATGACAGAAAATATAAAGAAGCATATCAAACGATGTAAATACACACACATTTGCAAAAAGTACCCCCTGTTTTTCAACCATGAGAAGAAAGGCCTACCTGAATTAAATTCTGTTTTATTATATTTTCCATAATAAGTTAAAGTCTGAATTAAATGTTTCAATATTTGAAAATATTTAATCCTTTATATATATCCATATTGCACAATAAAAGGAAAATATTTAATAAAAGCCTATGCTTGCTATTCATATTTAATCACATGTGTGTGTATGCATGCATCTTAAAACCCAATAGACTAACTATGGATGCAGGCAGGAAATTTGCATCAGACCCATTGAAATAATTACCATAGGTAATTGTTGCCCACCCCTTAATAATATCCTTCTTCACCTATACGAAAGAAGTCTGTAGTCAATACAATGGCTAAATTTGTGCCTAGATCTCTAAATTGTTTTGCAACAATTCAGAGTTTGAGATTTCTGCTGCTATGCTAGTGAATCCATTGGGCATACATGTGCAGCGGTTATGTAAATTGTCTTCAAGCACTTGCATTCAAGAACAGTGAATGTAAACAATGAGCAATGGAGGTAGACTTACATATGAGTATACAGCAATCTACATGACTAGGCTAGGCAAGACATTAAGACATAAGCTGGCCATCTATATGGTCATCCTTGAGTGAGGGATGGGTGGGAGGTGAGGTGTCCTACAATAGTTACTGAGTTTACACAGAAAAGGTAATCTCACATACATCTAAAAAGAAATAAGGACAACGTTTTCTTTTTTTTTTTTTAAATCCTTAACAAAAGTTTCATGTAAAAAAATATTCATGTCATGTGAAGTAAATTTAAAGAGCACCAGCATATGTTCACTTTCAACTTTCATTTTTTTAAACACTTTGTGAATATTGCAAAATAATGTTAATGATTTCACAAGTAAATAAAAAAAAAACCAATGCAAAATATTCACTTATTTCTTTACTTTATTTTGACATTATATATCACAAACTTATATAAACAAACAAACAAACAATTATATGAACAAACAAACACATACACATTTTCAATGACATCCAGAAAGAGTTGAAACATAAAAAGAAAATCAATTATTTTAAAAATTACATGTTCCCTCTGATACTGATATGCACAAAATGGAAATATGATATTAATATAGGCCTAGATGTCAAAAATATAAATTGAGTACAGTACTTAAATAATTGTTTTTTTAATTACTTGCAAGATCAGAGAGATGTTGAGTTGCTTTGACATTAATATTGTGAGTCTTCTCCTCTTCTTTCTCTACCTTGTCTGGCCTTCTCTCTGCAGCAGCATGGAGAATGACATTGGGCTGAAAATATTGAAAGAAACAAAAAAACTCATAATGAAAGAAACAATCTATTCCTAATGACACTTTTAAAATTAGTCAACCACAGAGAATTGATGAATTCTTTTTCAAATATTACTATTAGAGTAAATTTTACCAGTCAACAACGTTTGAAACAAGATCAAGACATCCAATGTCCAAGTTAATCGTTGAGTAGGATGTGTACATAAAAATCATTAAATTTTAAAAAATGTAAAAACTAACCTCAATTTTTTATAAACAGACTGACTACCCCTTATCTAAATATCAATTGCAAAGGCTTTCCCCACAAAAATGCATGCCCTGTGTGGCTCACACCCAGTAAAAAGCATTTAGGCAAGATCTTTCCAAGTCATTCAGAGTGAAAGTGTAATAAGCGGGTATATAGCAAAATTATTATATATCTCTCCATTTTCTATGAAAATAGACTGAAAGATGTTACGATCAAAGCAGTGACAAATTTCCTGAAAATCATTATAAGAAGTAGAATTCAAACCTTGAAAGCTACAGAGAGAATAAAGTTACTGGTTATTTTGGAATTCTGATTTTAGACATGTTTATGAAACTTAAAAACCCTTATTTCTACAATGTATTAAAAAAAACAAAAAACATTTGGAGATACTGGTTCCACAATTTTGCTGTATACTATACCAGTGAATAATGAAAACATCTAGTTTTGAATGAAGTTATGTTTATAAAGCATGACAATGACAGCAAACCTTGGTATCTTTAACCTCCCTTTGTCACCACTACCATACTCGATGTATCCATTAAGTGGTAAGAGCACTACTGATACTGTTACTGATGGTAAAATCACTCAGATTTATGAACTATAACATTCAACAAAGGGAAGAATATTATTGATGTCAAAACTAGTGGAGTCACATGGTCACAAAACAAAACAAAACCCAAAAACGTATCTGTTGAATTTATCTAACTAAAAGATGTAAAAAGGAGGAATACAACCAACCTTAACCTGAAGTCAAGATATGCATTGTATTTTAATAGTAAAAGAAATTAAGGTACAGTATGGTACATTACAAATAAAAAGATTGATTTAACTTAGGAATCAAGTTAGCAGTTAGATGACATCAAGTTGAAATCTGTTAACAAGACAATAAGATAAAGATTTTCAACATATGTATAGTCAATCTTATGGGATCAAAGGAAAAAAGAATCAGGCATTATAACCAAAGGGGAACACAAGAGGTAAGTCAGAATGGAACCTTATCAGGAGGCAGTTCAATGAGGTTTGACTATATCACAAAAGCAAAACAAACCAACAAAAAAAAACAACCTAAAACCAACCAAAAACAAAACAAAAAATATAAATGATCAGACAGTATCATTCATGAACCAATAGAAATATGACTACCACCTCATCATGCAACTATCGACCAAAGAAAACTTACCTTGAAACTTCTAATTAAATCTGAAACTTGTTGATCATTTGTAAGGTCAACAAGTTGTAATTTATTTCCATTTCCAGCTCTGGAAAAAGCAACACCCAAAGTCTCCCAACTTGAATCACATAAAAACTCTGCCATGCAGGCCCTTCCCAATAAACCTGAAGCTCCAGTAATCAAAATCCTGTTAGCCATTACTTTTCAGTCTCTGTGAAATGTATAAAATATTATATATGCATTTTATTCTTTTATGGTGGTAGATTTTTAGGGCATTTTCATCTGTTATAATCCAATACAAGGATGTGAAAAGAAAAAACAAACAAACAAACAAAATGGTTTATATTGAATCTGAAAAAAAAGAAAAGAGATTAAAGAAGGATACAATATTCCACTTTTATCACCATCACTGTGTGACATCCATTATATTCATCTTTTAATTGACTGGCATTTTTCCTCATGAGAATGAGGATTATTTGATAATTAACTTGAATCTAAAAAGTAGACAATGCTTTGAAATCAACATTAAAACATCTTAACTTTCAAAGAAAATATATTCTTTGGTATAAATTTTTCTTTAGAGTTAATCAAAATAATTTGATTCAGATGATGTCCCTAGTCCTGCTATTACTACTGTGCATGAATTATCTGCAAATCTAATTAAGTTTATGTTAGTTGTAGTACAGATTATGTAAAAGGTAAGGGCAAGAACACAGATGTACTATAGAGGATGTAGATCCAATTAAATTTTAGATTGCTGTCTATCAGAGAGTCCAAAATCCACGCAATAATATTTTTATTAACATTTAACTTGATCAATCTATCTGTCATTAGGTGTGGTTGGATGGTGTTGAAAGCTGAGGAAAAATGAACGAAAAATATGCAAGTTTAAATCCATGTTTTATCTTATATTAATGTTTCATTCAGGTCTGTTTTGAGAGCATTAGAGCAGCGTCTTCTACATATTCCTTTATATGCAAATTGTAAGGAACTAAAATATTACACACCTCCTTTAGCAAAACTTTCAGAACCTTTCTTTCAAAAATTTCATAATTATGGGTGTTAGTGCTACTGGTTTAAGATAATTCATGCTATTAATTTTGTACAGGAATTATTTCAACAGTTTTCAATGTAAGAGGAATCTCATACTGAATAAAGGACTTATCATAAATAGTTGTGAAAATGGAGCATGACTTTATACAGCACGATTTCAGAAGTATACATACACCAGATAACAGAGAAAACAGCTCTTTATCATGTGTGAAACAAAAGAGAAAATGTAGTTACTTGAAGATATGTAATCCAGCGATGTAAATTGCAAAATAAAAGGAAAATATTTAATAAAAGCCAACGCCAAAATTATGAATATTTATTGTAATAGAAGAATGACTTTCCACTGGAAGATATATTTAAAATGGGAAGGGGGAGAGGGGGAATAGGGGATAGAGGGGGAAGAATAAGAACCATGATTCAATGTATATTGTCAGCTGTCTCTATAAACGAGCCAAATCAATCTAATCTAATGAAGGCAAGGCTTGAGAGATAAAAACATTGCAATATATCTAAAGGATCTATAGATCCAAATTCCTGGATACTGGTGCTCCTAACTCATTTTTGCCAAAATGTATAGAGTTACAGTGAAGTGAGATCTGCCAGATTCTAGAACACTGATTTATTTAGATGTACCACATACATTTAGCTGTTGGGTGAACTTATTTTGCATTTATGTGGAAATTGTACCATGGCATATATAATATATATCTTGCTAGTCCTTGGTCTAAAATAAGCACTCTGATACAAGATATAGATTATTAATATTACAATTCTTAAAGATGATAAAAAACTGTAAGAAGGCCTGTTCGTTATTCCATAATAAAGAGATCTGTTGAGATCTATTGATTATTACTCAATATATATAATATTTCTATGTCCTGAAAAATAAAGAGAATATTGCGAAGTCAGAAAAAATTTAATCAAACCAAAGATAAAGATAGGAAAACAAAAGAACAAAGAGAATTAAGGAAAAGCAAAAAGCATCTGTAATATTTTTAAAGTATGTGTATTTAAATTCAAAAGGAAAAGTAAAATAAACAAAATATCAGAACTTTTTGCAGAAATCAATAGGGAGCAAATATGGATACACAAAAGGCAGAGGTTTCGGCAAGGTTCTTTAGCACTGTGTTGACAGAAAAGGAAGGGGAAATCCCTGTAGCTGAACTGATGATAGTAATGAAACATGAAATGAAGTCAAATTTCAAGGTATAATAAAAAAGAATAAAGCCCTTTATTGACTCCAGGGGAGGATTCATCTTTAGGGTCTATCCTGAAGGAAGACCAGAAGACTGGAATAGATCCAGGCGTCAGCCAGTGTGCAGCGCCGCCAATGAGGGCAATAGGGGTGAATTTTCTTGCCAAAGGAAAAAACCAGATGCCGAAGTGGGGCTCAACCCGTGGTCCCAAGGATTACAGAGCAATGTCTTAAGCACGCAGCCACCTGACCCCTGACATGGAAGCGAAACCCAAAGCATTTGATGCACCTTGGTTCACACAATATGCTGGTGCTCATAACTCATATTTGCCAAAATTAAGAAGTTGCTGTCTTTAAAAAAAAACCAACAAAATCAAAATAGATGACACTTTTAGTTGAAAGAGAAGAGTAGAAAACTGTGTAGATTCCCTAGCAAGTTAATGTAGAAGAAATACAGTCAAGCCAAAAATATGTCTCGTCATTGATTACCACAGGGCACAGTATTAGGTTCACTTTATTTTTTAATACATATGTACAAGTAATACATTTATTTATAAATGACATCAATCAAAACCTCACAAAGGGCACCTAAATGAGAAATTATGATATCCTTATTCTGTACAGAGAAATAAAAAATATTATTAATTATTGTAACATACTCCAAAATGATAGATTGTAAAAAAAAAAACACAAAAAAAAAAAAAGAAAGGAAAAGGAAAAAGACTGAAAAATAGAATTCCCCCTAGGAACTTGCCAAGTA